>PVIC010019461.1:0-19415 GCA_004025085.1 Thryonomys swinderianus
TCAGTTTTAAGTACTCCATGAGATAAGGGAGATGAGCAGGACAGAGTGACTTTAGGCACCAGTCCTGCCACATCCATCCATATTATCCCTATATGGCAAAGAATACTTGGGCACAGTAGCTGACATGGGAAATACATGGCAGAGTTAGCATTAGAGACGAATCTGAGTTCAGATACTCTGTCCTCTTGTCACTCTTTTCTATTTCTTCCTGCTTCTCAGCTCTTCACAAGCATCTACATCTGAGGCTATGCTTGCTATCATTTTGTCACAAACTCAGTGTGAGACAGAGACAGCCCTCAGACACAGCCCACCTCAAGAGAAGACTCACCATGTTTGCGACACTGGCTTAGGGAAAG
Source organism: Thryonomys swinderianus (assembly GCA_004025085.1). Lineage (NCBI taxonomy): Eukaryota > Metazoa > Chordata > Mammalia > Rodentia > Thryonomyidae > Thryonomys > Thryonomys swinderianus. Next base: position 357 of record PVIC010019461.1, read on the forward strand.
ACTTTATGAACATGACCTAGCATGAGATCTAGCAGAAGAAATCAACAAATGGGATCTCTTTTTACTAAAAAGCTTCTGCACAGTAAAGCAGACCATCAACAGAGTGAAAAGACAACCAGCAAATTGGGAAAGAATCTTTACCAGCTGCCTCTCAGGCAAAGGCCTACTATCTAGAATATATAAAGAACTTTAAAAAATCAGCCTCCCCCAAAAAACCCAATTCAAAAATGGGCATCTGAAATGAACAGACACTTTTCAGAGGAAGAAGTAAAAGCTGCCAAAAAGCATGTGAAGAAATGCTCAATATCACTGGTCATTTCAGAGATACAGTTGAAAACAATACTAAGATTTCATCTCACTCCACAAAGAATGGCTGCTATCTCAAAATTAGACAGCAACAAATGCTGGTAAGGCTGTGGAGAAACAGGAACCCCTCTCCACTGTCGGTGGGAATGTAGACTGGTATAACCTCTGTTCAAGTCAGTGTGGAGATTCCTAAAAAAACTAGGATTAGAGGTCCCATTGGACCCTGCTATTACCCTGCTAGGAATATACACAAAAGAATTAAAACAATCATATCACATCATGATGACATATGTACACCCATGTTCATAGCAATTCAGTTTATAATAGCTCAATCTTGGAAACAAGCCAAATGCCCATCAAGTGGAGACTGGATAATGAAGATGTGGTTTATCTATATAATGGAGTATTACTCTGTCTTAAAGAGTGATAAGTTTGAGTCATTTGTACTCAAATGGATGTACCTTCAGGACATACTCATAAGTGAAATAAATAGATCACAGGTGTATAAATATTGTACCTGTTCTCTAGTGTGAGAAACTGCAAATGTTAATGAGTTCTAGAAGGTATGATGGTTATTGTGAAATAGAAACTATTCAAAGGGAAATGTGGTGGAGGAGTGAATAATGAGGGGTAAAGAGAAAATGTGATGGTAATAAAAAAGGCAATCAAAGCTTATGTATTTGGAGGTGGAGGGTTGTAGAGTGGGTAGGAGGACAGGAAAAACTGATAATAAAATTGTCATATACTGGTACAAATTCCCAATACTGAGTGTGATCATGATATGATGTGTATATACAATGTACCAATAAAGATAAAAGTTAAAAAAAAAAAGAAGACTCCTCACTCTTAAACAAGACAGAAAAGGAAAGAAGTTCAATCTACTGTCCTTTATCATCAGGTCACTCGGCAGAGGATAATTGAATTCCTCATTCTTGTTCCAGATATATGCCCTGAAATGGAGCTCTCAGCCCCTCTTACTCGTTGCACTTAACACCTTTTTAAATTTGTAATTCTTCTTGACTTAACAGCCAAATGGTGTGTCTACATTTTTAGTACTAGAATGCGAATTTAGGAACAAAGATTAATGTAATTCAGTGTCTAAGCCAAAGAATTCTACCCCAGCAAGGTCTTTGTGTAGCTGGTGTCTTAAGTGTCATTCGGTTAGTTATAATTTTAGTTTTCTCTCTTGCACTTACTCTTTCTTGCTTTTTCTCCTTCAACCTGAAAATATTGCTCAGGAGTCATGACTTTATAAATCATGTGAAACAACACAAGTTCTATTTATAAATAACTCTCAAAGGCCATATTGTGCCCCAATACACATGCCAACTCCCACTGAGATGTAGCCATGCGAAGATCAAGGTCATACCATGGAAATATTCTTGCTTTCATCTCCATGTGAGAAACTAGGGGAAAGCATAAGACTCTTAGTGCAGTGAAGTTCAGACTCTCATGTGAAAGACTGGGATTCAAGGCCAAATACAAAGGCCAATTCTTAACAGAACTGATGCCCTGACTTGCTCACTTCACAAATGCGCGTGCATGTTGAAGTAACAGGTGCACCCTGACCCAAACCGTGCAGATCAGAACCGACCAAAGGATGCTCGCCCACCACCCAGCAGAATCAGGGCCTTGGAGCTGTCAATGCTCTTGATCATCTAGAATCAATAAATGGGCTTCTGCTTCACCTTCACTTACCCACTTCGCTTCAAGCTGAGCTGATGCAGGCAAAATGATACAGTTTAAAACAGGAGCCCGTGAAACTGCTCATCTGAAGCCTGTTCCCTGTGAAGGGAATTCCGTACAATTATGCGATCTAGAAACTTTATCCTCATTTGTCCCTTGCTTGCATCTAACAGTCTGTTGTTTTCTTCTGTAACGATAGGGTTCATAATGTCCATGCCACTGTTGTTCTGACAACGAACTGTGTTCTTCATTAGCTCAAGTAGCACTCACTGCACAGATTTATCAAGGGTCCACACGAGTTGAGTGAGGAGAACTTGTCTGATCGCAGACATTTGCAAGCACTCCTGACTCAGGAGAAAAGGTGAAGTAAAAAACACAGTGCTGGCAATGAATGAAAAGGTTTCAACTCCTCCACTGGAGAAAATATCAATATTCACACGCTTTTGTCTTTCAGAACCAGTGTTAGGGGTGATGGCCTATTTCAGGTCATAGAAACAAGTCTGTTGCACCAGTTTTAAACAGGTTTGCTCAAGATGAGAAGTCAGTGTTGTATTGTCCTCATTTTTCTTTTTATTTCAATAGTGGTTTTTTTTCTGCTTCTGCTGTTTAATGCAGGCTTTACGCCAAAACCATCTTCAAAAGTCTGTTATGCCAGATGTCACCCTTTTGCCCTTTTGCTCTATCTGCAGATTTTCTTTTAACGACAGCTGAAGCCCAAGTTAGCACGCGTGCATTTTCTACATTAAAAGAGGCATTATGAATAACACCTTTTGTATTTTGAATAACACCCTCAAAGAGCACAGCACTTTATTCATGTGCTACATTGCTTAAAAAGGATTATTCACATTCCTTTAGATTTAAAGAGAGAACTCTGAGGTCTTAGTAGTTTAAGATCAGTGTCATCACCCACAGTAGAACCTGATGGGTAAAGTTTAGTACACTGATTGGTTTGGTTTTACCTCTAAACTGATCATTTCTAGGAGAAAAAGACATTGTTCTGCCACTAACCACTTTCTGTCTCCTCTGTGCTGTGAAAACAGACCCTTTAGACAGTGAAGCTGCCTCCCACGGGCTCTGGCTCTTTGAACAGATAGTCCTCAAAGTGTGTCATTCAAGGTGCTGATGTCTGTGCCAGGATAGAAAGAAGAAGTCTGGGATCAACAGCTAAGGGAGGAGTTTGGCCATCTATTCTTTTGTAAGCTCTATCAACAGTCAGGAAGTTATTGTCTAGAATGTGGTCAACATTCTAAGAGGTGAATGTAGCCAATCAGACTGTAGGACATTAGGTACTGGAGTGTGGAGAACAGAAAAGGTCTCACACAAGGGAGGTTCCGGTTTAAAAAAAAAATCCTTTCAGGAAGAACTTATTCCAAATACCTAGTTATGAGATTAACATAATTTTATTTGTATCAATCACTAATTTATTGTACACAATAGAGGTGTAAACTACAAAAATCATAACCACATAGAATAGACAAAGACATAGACACTGCCCTTTCAAAACTGCCATGGATATTAGAAATTATCTATTGTTAACTTGAAAAAGAGGTATGGAATTATCTGACCTATGTTTTTTTAAAAGTACCACATAACAGTCATTAGCGCCAGCTTGTCATTACTGGAACAGCAAAGTCAGAGGCTCGCCAGAAATCAGTGAATAGGAAGAAACACAATCAAGAAATCGCCCTTCTGAAGGTAAGAAACAAAAAGCCTAGACATAGAAAGCAACTGTTCAGAATCGGAATAGTGATCTTTTCTTCTTTACCTCTCCCCTCTCTCCCCTTCCTCTCTGTCCCAGACCAGACCTGCAGTGTTTTGTTTTGTTTTGTTTTGTTTTGTTTTGTTTTGTTTTGTTTTGTGGTACCGGGGATCAAAACCGGGCCCTTGTGCCTCCAAGGTTCGCGCGGTACCACTGGAGCTAAATCCCCAGCCCTGGACCTGCAGAGTTCGTGACACGCCTTCGGGCAGCTGGCAGTGTCTCCTGAGCTGGGGTCCAGAGAGATTCTCAGACGACGTCAAAGCCAGTGAGCAAAGCGAAGGTGCTGTGACTGACCTGCCGTGTTTGCCCAGGCTCAGAGGAGGTGGGGTCCCATCAGGCCATGAGGGGACCACTGCCGGGCTCGCTAGCAAAACGGGTCCTGCTTAAAGCTGTAAGACTCCAAAACAAATCACGGATCTAGAGGCAATGCTCCACTGACACTTCCTAGGCTCGCTGCTCGGCTCTGTACTCAGTCCAGTCATGCTGTATCGATACAGACCTAAGAACCTAGAAAATAAATTCTGGGGCTGGAGATTTGGCTCAGTGGTTCCAGCGCCTGCCTCGCAAGCACAAGGTCCCTGCTTCAATCCCCGGTAACCGCATACAACAATACTGGGCGTGGTGTGCCCGTTGGCAATCAGTACCTCATACCACAGATGCTTGGTGGCTCAAGCCCTGTAATCCCAGCATTCGGGAGGCAGAGCAGGAGGATTGCTGAGTTCTTGCCTGGGCTACATAGTGAGCTCAGGGCCAGCCTGAACTACAAAGCCGAGACTTTGGCTGACTCAAAAAAAAATAAAATAAATTCTGTTGAATTTTTATCCAAGCTGAAATTTTTTATTTTCAATGCAATTCTGCACATATTTTATCAAGAAGCAAATCTCCACAGACTAAGTAAAAACTTACATAAAGAAAAAAAAGCAACTAGGAAGTTAATTGAATTTAATTGAAGTCATGACTATTACCTGGGTATTTTAACACTTTTGCCAATTCTGAACTGATCTTGGCCATCCAAAATCTCTATCAGCCATTATAGTTAAATTCCTTGAAATATAATTTGGCAAGTATATCCAAACCTATGAGCATTTGTGCTTTTTCAACTAGCTGTCTCAAGAAAGAAGTGTCTTTAATCGGATTTGTCCACACCACAGTCTGCTCAGGCTCAGTGATTTCTTTTTCATGGAGGTGGAAAGTCAACCCAGTAAAATCTCTGCAACTCCCAGACACTTTTTCACAGTCACCAACACACACCCATAGCTAAATTTTAGAATCATGTCAAGAAGATTTTAGAACACACAGATATCTGGCTTCAACCAGATGCTGATTTAGTAGAGGTTGGCCCCAGGAAGCTTTTTCATTATTTTTAATCAAGTTCTCCATGTGATTCTTTTGCAGCCAGAACCAATGCTCTCTCTTAGCAGGAAGAGTGTTTAGCCCCACGGAACACTTGCTTTTACATACTCATTTCTTGCCACCTCCTAATTAATAATCATACCCATCAGATAAATCACTATACCACTGGAGAAAACAAGAGCTTCTAAAAGAAAAAACAGGCCAATAAAACTATACAATGCAGAGTTGGAAGAGGATCTAAAGACTAGCTACAGCTGAGTATGGTGATATATCCAGATTCTGATCGACATACCATTAGGAAAAATATGACATCTGTGGTTTGGCCTAAGCCCCTGACAGTGCAATGATACATCCCAGGAAGATGACTGTGCTAGCACCTGGCTTATAGGGCACCCAAGAAGTAGAAGATATCTAGAAGAAACTGTTCATAAGGTGTAGCTCAAGGAATTTCCTTTACCCAACTCCAATGTGACTATCACTCCCTGTAGTGATATGACTCCATGGCCCTGACTATAAATTCATCATCTCTGATATTGTCCAACCCTTTCATGTTACATATTGAAGTCCACTGACATAATATGACTTTCCTAAGGTTATAGAGCAAAACAGTGAGAGACTTTAATAGCATTTTTAAATTCATAAGAACAGGCCCATGAGTCAAAAGTTATCACACTCAGTAGCCCACTTCCAGAGAAACTAAGAATAAGAATTAAGATAAAAGAAGTCCGGAGGGTTAGCTCAGTGGTTCCAGCACCTGCCTTGCAAGCGCAAGGTCCTGAGTTCAATCCCCGGTCACCACATACAATGCTGGGCATGGTGGCTCACGCCCACCAGCCATCAATACCACATACCACAGTGCCGAGTGTGGTGGCTCACGCCTGTAATCCCAGCACTTAGGAGGCAGAGACAGGAGGATTGCTGAGTTTGAGGCTTGCTTGGGCTACATAGTGAGCTCAGAGCCAGCCTGAACTACAAAGTGAGACCCTGTCTCAAAACAAACAAACAAACAAAAAAACAATTAAGATAAAAGAGACAATTCATGGAATATAAATATATCAGAAAAATCCTGCCCCTGAGGTCTCTACTTTTCCAGAGTTGGGGAGTCAGTCTGAAGGCAGCACAAACAATAAATTCAGCTCTGCTGCAATACACATTCTCAGTTGGAGAAATTTTGGAGAAGAAAGGAAGGCAACCATATTTTTCAGTTAGAGAAAAAGAAAGAGATGACAAAAACAGATTCCATAAAGTTAAAGGAGAATTATTGTTTCTATAATCTCCTCTTAGTTTTTCTATTCTTTATCATCATTTTTCAAAATCCCACATTTTTAAAGACAAAAGTATCTTCAATCTTCTTGCTATTGTTATTAATGAGACAAATCTTGCTCCTGCTGGTATCCAGGAAAGTATAACAAGGAGACATGTTAACTTATAATACTACAAAATTTTGGGAACTCCGGAGTTCTTGACGTGTGAGAGAGTCTCAAATTCTCTAAAAGAAATTCTCTTTTATCATAGTTTAAAAATAGAAAAGTTACCTTTCCTTCATGCAAGCACTAACAAGTGACGTTAAAATAGACAAAAGCGAAACTTATTTTTCCTATTTCTGTGTCACACGAACACCAAACGAATGCACGACACAAAGTGGAGAAGCCCAAAATATAAGGAAACTGAGCAGTGCCTGGACTGGACTCCAGGAGACCAACTGGTAGTTAAAACTACAGTGTCCTAAAGGCGCGTTGAACAGGAGCAACACGCAGGCGAGCAGTGTTTGGTGTAGGATCGGTTGGTTCAGTCAGTGACGTCAAACATCTCACAGCTTTCATGACACAGACAGCCCACTGCAGCATGCATGCCACAGTTGTGCCACCACTGGGGAGGAACCCAGGCTATCAGAAGACAAAGTGGTTCCTGAGACGGCAGAGGACATGGTTAGTGAAAAAGGTTTGATCTTGGGAAAGCAAATCTATCCTCTCATCCACAAGACGAGTGGGAGGATGGAGCATGTATTTAGGACCCCAACACATGCATGAGGCTGCAAAATTGAGCAAGCTTATCATATAATGTGGCAGGATCTGAAGTTCAGCTGCAGAACTGGATAAAAACAAACAACTAACCATAGGGAATGACTCAGAAGCCACAACCCTTGGGTCCATTCTGGATCTACCAGACATGGGTTTAAAATTGTGTCTCCGACATCTTTCTGCACCACAGTGAACTGCCCCAGCAACGGAGTGGGGCTAAATGTGCTGCTGGAGCTTCTGCAGTCACAGTATGACATTAAAGCCTCGAGAAAAGAAGCTGCACCTGACAGGAGAAACTGCCACTAGTCAGCAAGAATTATACCTACTGGGTAAGAGGTGGCATACTGAAAATGGTTCTATTCTTCAAAATATAATAAAACTGAGGCATATGACTGTGCATTCAATCAGATGAACATACCATTTTTGTCACAGAGCCAACTGCTCTGACACCAAAATGGAAAAATGTGTACAATGTTTAGATTGCACTTATGCCAAGCATATGGCATTATAGATAATGATGGGAGATGGCATGCTTTGTTGTTCCAATACAGTTCTCTCACCAGTCACAGAAGCCCCTGGCCGGTAGGTCTGCAGTGAAGGGTAGGAGAGTCAGGTAAGCCTATCTTCTGCATTGTTCCACCTACTGGTCCAACCACCAGTGAATCCTAGTTCTATCAATTGGTGTAGCTCTGGAAATTAAATACAAATCTTAATGTTTTTTTTTTCTTTTTGGAGAGGATATTGAATTGAGCCCCGGCCCTCATACTAAGCTACATCCCCTGCCCTTCTTTATTTCTTAGTTTGTTTCAGGATCTCACTAAATCACTAAGTGGCCCAGCCAAGGCTAGAACTTGTGATTCCCCTACCACCTGCCCCCTTTAGATACACCACCATGGTCATCTGAATCAAATTTTTATGAAAAACTTTTCTTTTGGTTTTCTTCTAACCTGTTCTCGCTTCCTTTCCATACACTTCCTCATTATTGTACATATTCATTAGTAACCTTTTCAGATATCCTTCCATTTTGGCCAAGAATGTCATGTCTACTATTCTGTACAATTCTAAATAGGTGTCCCACATGGCTGCCCCTTTATGCCATTGAGCTGTTAGCTCCACCACCCAGCTGGCATTACTTGAGGGTCATATCCAACACACTAGCACCAAAGAGCTAACCTTTCTAACAGTGTCTCACTCAGCTTCCACTGAGCTTCCTTACCGTTGTTCCACTCCCATGAGTGTTTTCAAAGTCTCACTCCAATGTCTCTCAACGAGGACAATTGCTTCTTCCATGTTGTGAGGAGCCACCCAAGCAGTGAGGCCTTGTTGGGCTGCTGCACCGAGATCCCAACGCATAACGTCTCCTCTTGGCTCTGACATTATCGTTACTCCGGTCTAGATCACTCAAAACTCAATTCCATGAGTACTCTCCCTGCTTCCTCTAGTATATACTGGCTCCTTCTGGTACCTTCTTTAGAGTGCTGTTCCGCTTGTCCCTTACCACACTCAGCACCTTCATAGCTGGGCCACAACTTAACCCCATTGGTTGAACGGGAAGCCAAGAGAAGTGAGCAGATTCTGATGACTCTTTGGGGAGTATTTTTGGTTTCCATTTGATTTTCTGCTTTCTTCATGCAGAAACCACTTTATAACTTCCACCAGAGAATCCTTTAGGCCACGTACTCAGTCTGACTGCCAACTGTCCTTAGGTTTTTATTAATCCATTGTAGCCTGCCAATAAAATTTAATAACAACCAGACACTTCCATTATTTCTGCATGTATTGCTCTCGCCACAGAGTCAAAACCTGCATCACTGGACCAGTGAGTCTCTTACATCCTCTAAGTCATCTCCAGGAAAGTTTCTCGCAGTTGGCCCGCTGAGTTGCACCAAGGTTTAACTCCTATGCTACTCTCCCTGACCTCTTGTGCTCCTGGAGCAATCATGGCCAGCCCTCTACCAGTCAAGTCTGCCTAAAATGGACACTGAGACAGAATTTGGAACGCAAAAGTAAAACACTCTGAAAGGCAGTGAGAAAACAAGACCGGCTAGAAATAGCCGTCAAGACACAAGACAGAAATGAGCTCGTCGGTGCTTCCCTGAGATGCTCTTTCTGGTGGAAGTAGCTATAGCTAGGTCCTCGGCCGCAGCCTCGGATGACCATTGGCACCTACTACTCAACACATTCCTCCAGCAGGGAACGTTCTCTAGCCCCTGTTGTGTTGGGCTCAGTGTGGCGCATTTGTGTGCTTGCCTGACTTCTCTTCCCTTTCTACTGCAAAAATGCCCATTTCACTCCAGCTTTGAGGCTGCCGGTGGTTGGACCCCACCTGCTTGTCGTTATAGGTGTCCCTAGCACTGGTGGAGATGTCGAAGCTGACTTTGTTTTTGCTTTCTAATCTCTTGGTTTTTATTGTTATCCATAAAGATCCCCCTTAAAAAAGGCTGACATTGATGCCATCTTCCTCAAATTGGGTGAGGATTTTCTTTTCTGTCTACTATTTAAAAGTAAAATGTAGAGCACTCAATGAAAAATTTGCTCTCTGCCTTAGCATTTACCCAAGATCAAGTAACTGAAGAGGTGTCATCAGGAAAGAAGACATTTAAAACAGAAGCTTCAATTGCAAGTTATACAGACTTCTTAAAAAAACCAAGAAACTGATGTGCCTGAAACTGTTTCAAAGAATAATGAAATGACCTTGTGCCTTCTTTCTCCCTGTCACATTCCATAGCTAATAACATGAAGCCTGAAAGACACAAATTACACAGAAAGGGGGGGGGACTACCATGAAGGATCCACAGCAGTTTAAAGAAAGATATTCTAAATTTGCACAAATGTTCACTTTTGAAAATGGAAGGAATTTTATGCCTGTTATTTTCACACAAATGGATTCACCTCACCATAATTAAAGGCTCCCGCCAATTAAAGTCGTAATAAAACCCCAGACAGCTAGCTGTAAAATGAATAGAAGAGTAACAACTCTCCCGGGAGGCCCGGAAATTGAAGCTTGCTTATGGCTCTCTGTCTTAGATCTTCTACCGCTGGAAAATAATGAATCTCGGGACTTGGATGATTTTGTACAGATTTCTTCCACTTGGGAGTGTTACCGGCATTCTGTGTCTGAGAGCTCTACATGCACAGTCAGGCAACCACGGACAAACAATACCAAGGAGGAAGAGACTGTGTCTTCACCGCGCAAGTACAGGCTTTTTCTCTGGTCACTGCCCCTACATGACACAGTATAACACCAATTCATTTGCACTTATGTTGTATTAGGCATTAGAGGTAACTACAGAGGCATCAGAGTATACAGAAGACTGTGCTTAGGTTACGTGCAAATACTATGCCGTTTTGTCATCAGTAGGCATAAGCATCCATGAAGTTTGGTATCTGTAGCATCCTGAAACCCATTCCGCAGAGAATTGAGGGATACTATATTTTCTTCCTTTTAAGGAATTTTCCTTGAGTCTCTGACACGTGCAATCAGATGTAGAACCTAAAGTGGACTTAAAGGACCTGGTAAACCTTTTCCTCTTTCAGATCCACACTTTCCATACACAGTGATTCAACTGCGGGTAGGAGTCAAGGTAGCTTATGAAAGAGGAAAGGACTTAATCACGTCAGACAGACCTGTATTGAAATCCAGATTCTACTCTTTTACTGGAGAGGCACTGGGGTGCTGGCTGAGTGCCTTAGACATTTCGCCTCAGTTTCCTTTGCTCAGAAATCAGTACTATGTCATTTATCTTGTAGAGGTACTGAAATAATTAGAAGTATTTAATTGTCAGATATGTAAAGGTTTAATAAATCACTGCTATTGTGGATCATTTTATCTCCTGTTATATTCTCTATAGTATCCCCAGATTATTACTATTGATTATTACTATTACAGTTTTGCAATGGAAAAAGACAGAAAAGGCAGTAAATTTCTTTTTCTTTTATTCTTCCAAAATACTAACAATTCTATCTAAATGAAGATAATAATCTGGAATAAAGATGCTCATCCTCGAGTTTTCACCAAAATATTTGATGTTCTCTATAATCAGTGAAGTTTTGATGTTTAGTCTCTGTCTTTCTCTTTCTTTCAGTAAACCTAAGGATTAAGTTAGAAATTCATGTTTAAAGCAACAGGAGAGATACCAACTTAAAAATCTTTTATATGGAATCTAAGTCATCTCTTTGTTTGCTATTGCACTTTTGTGTGTGTTCATGATATTGTAAAAAAAAAGCATTAGAACAGTATTTATCTTGCCAAGAATAAATGTCAAAGTCATATCTGTAAGAAGATCATTGAAGTTTTTATTGAAGGGTAACCATCAAATGCAAATTAATACCTACAAAGAAATATTTTACAGTTTCTTTGAATATAAGCATGAACTGAAGGTTGATAAATATTCATGTAACTAATATACATGTACAAATGGCATGGTAGTAAAAGAAAATACCATTTGGGAATTTTAAAGAAAATTGCAGTTTTTCATTCTTAAGTTGTTTTCAGTGAGTTAGTATGGATTCTCCAGTCAAGCTATACAATTATAAGGGTGGCTAACACTAAAATGGATGCATTTCTGAGGCAATATGTTCATCCACTGACAATGAAAAGTTTACAAAAAGAGCTAGATGTTCATCTGTTAGGGGTCTATGAAAGGAATTCATAGATTAAATTGCAACAGAGATAACAAATAGATTTCCAGTCCTAATTAACTGATAGAGGCTGCCACGAACTCTGTGTAGAGAAATAATTCTAAAGTTGTGCCTAGGATTATCAGGGAATATGCCGTGATCTTTTAGCAAAATACACCCAAAATATAGGAACAGGGTCTAAGCCATTTTTTTCACCATTCTGTTTAGAAACTGATCTAAGCAACAACAGTTAACAAGAACAAATACCAACAATAAATAATATTAGTGAATGTGTGCACAGCACTGACTGTGTTTTAAGCACTTTGGACGGGTTACCTAGTTTCATCTTCTCAATAGCACTCTAAAACACGTGCTTCCGTGAGAGGTTTTCTTTACACAGAGGACACTGAGGACCAGGGCTATTAACTCCCCGAATGAGAATGACATAGCTGAAGTGAGCTCTAAATGTCCTGCCTGGAATCAGAACTCTGCTCCTTGGCCTTAAACAAAGTCCTGCCTGGCTCCAAGATATAAGATCACAGAGGCAAACAGGAAGCTAAACCCATCACCTGTTTACGGTACTTCACTGAAAACCGATGTCTACAGACTCTGGGAACAAATCCTCCATGCAGCATGGAGTCGCGTTTGCTGTGCATTCCCAGCTCTGGGCTGCAATACTTTTTTTGTCAGTACCTATCTGCAAAACATGCAGTTGATGGTCATCTTGGGAAGCAGGTACATGTAAATAATAGACCTTGTTTCTTTTATTCCTTTCTGCTTCCCTTGCACCACCCTTTCTCCTCCTCTAAATCGTTCTTCTTTTTATTTTTACTGATATTATTAATCTCATTTCACTTTTATAAAATAATTTATAATTTTTGAGTTTACTAGGTTCCTATGCATGGCAATGCCCTTAAACAAGATCTCTTTCAAAAATTCTGGGTCCCTGCCTTGTTCCCTGTGCCTGAGCCCTGCGGTAAGCTGTCTAACATCTCAGACTGTCCCTCTGGACCTCACTGTCTTCTCACTGGGTTGTGCCCAGTGTGGAACCCTGAGCCCAACCCAAGGTGTGCAGACTCTGCAGCTAGCTGCCAGCTTGCTCTGAGACCTGTGCCACCCACAGCACCTCAGTGGGTAGGCAAAAGTGGGTCTGATGAGACACCAAAGCAGTCTCCATCTCCAGACCGCCCAGAGGAAACCACTAGAACTTAGCATGCTGCGTACTGAGCCAAGGTGAGAGGAAATACCTCTGAAGACACTTCCCACTTTATGACACTACTCTAGAGGCCTGAACAGTCAAGCTGAGGGGATATCTTATAGAAGGAAAGAAGAAAGGAAGGAAGAGATGGAGGGAGGAAGGGAAGGGAAGGGATGGGAAGGGAAGGGGTGGGAATGGAAGGGGTGAGAAGTGGTGGGAAGGGGTGGGAAGGCGTGGGAAGTGGTGGGAAGTGATGGGAAGGGAAGGGAAAGATTTACCTTACAGCCATATGTTTTACTGAGTCAAGGCCAAGGTATCACCATAGAACAAAAGTTTAACAATTAAAAGAGCTCTCCGAGCAACACTGGAAGTCCTTCCTGCTGCCCTCTGGGATGTGGCAGGGTCAGACGGTGAGGTGAGTCAGCTCAGACCCAATGGTGCCAGGTGCAACAAAGGGGCATCTGCTAGGGCCTGACCTAGCACTCTTGTTAGGAGGCGCCAGACTGAGAAGCGGCCCCACAAAGGACAACCAAGTTTCTCAGTGCCAACGACTCACACCCCTCCTTCTTTGGCCAGCTCAGCAGAGTAGAAATGGACTTAAAAAGACTTGAGTTCAAGTGCCGGGCGTGGTGGCTCACGCCTGACATCCCAGCACTCGGGAGGCAGAGACAGGAGGATTGCTGAGTTCGAGGCTTGCCTGGGCTCCACAGTGAGCTCAGAGTCAGCCTGAACTACAAAGTGAGACCCTGTCTCAAAAAAAAAAAAAGACTTGAGTTCAAACCCAAGCTCTGCTGTTTTCTAAAAGTAGGCCAGTCACTTAAACTTGGAGCCTTAACTTCTCAATTTATTAAATGGATATTGGTCTATTTCAGAACAATGTTTCAAAGACAAAGTGCTAATATGTTTGCCACCCCATAGAACTTTAACAATTGGTCTAATTCCATCTTTGTTACCTTCTTTAGCCCAAATCTCACGACAAGACGTCATCCTACTGGCCTGCAGTCGCTTAGACTTTTCTGTTCAACTCTTTCCCTCCTGTTGCTTTACTGTTTATTCCTTAGATCTGCAAATTCCAAAACCAACTCTTCCACCTCATTATTTCCTGCCATTTAAAACTCTGACTACCTTGATGAAGGTGTACAAACTTTCTATACTGAAAGGAGCATGAACAAAAACATGGCTTTCCTGGCTTCCCAAATATATCCCTTAACTTCTAAGATTCAAGAGTCTAGAAAGCACCAAAGTGACATCAACCCCCTGCAGAGTACTGCCATTTTAATCAGATTTATACGTCACATTTCCAGGTTGTTTTCATTTAGAGTACAGATTCTGCTCATTTGAAAAAAATGTGGCAAAAGAAAAACCAGCACTTTCTAATGTTGGGGGAGTCTTCAAATCTCATGAAAGCCCTGCTCACCTCACCACACATCCCCTTTCTCTCCTTCTGGTCCCATCAGAAAGGCCTGTTAGCACCCACTGTAGGACCCAAGGCCGTCTTCCAAGTGAGTCCAGAATCAAGAGGCAACCTGCAATCCTAAAGATACCAGAAAATAAAATCTATTTTCTTTAGTCCACTGCAGATTTTCAGTGGCCCTGTCTACAAAGTGTTGGATGACCTCATTCTCAGGACTCTATTATTTTTAGATTGTGCCTAATTCAGATCCTTCTGTAAAACTGTGACCCACTTGGCGATTGGGCAGTTTTGCTCGGTGATGTTGTTTTTCTAGATGCAACTGTGAGGAGCAGACAAGATGAGAATTTAATGATGTGGCTGCTAAAAATAGGCTCTTGCATGTTTTTTACTAATTCAAAATGAAAAAGGAAGGATTTACAAGAAAAAGTACCTGTGACAGTTACATAGGAACATTGACTGGCTGTTTAGAGCCTTCTGGAACCTTCAGAGGAGGAGAATCTGGGCTTCAGAAACCACTTCCGGTCAGGTGTATGTGCAGCATGCCTGCCTCTGATAAGGTCAAGGGCAGCACACACATGTAAATCAAGCTGACAGGGCATGACATTATGTATGCGAACTCATTAATGAGAAGAAAGGAGATTTTTGGTTGGAATTAATCATGTTATATTTCATTCCATAATATTATAATAGAAAATGCTGAGTCAAATTTTAGATTGATTCCTTATTACGGTAAGGAAGACAAATGATAATTACCTTCAGGAATACACAGTGATTTTCTCACTTCAGTTAGAAACACTTATTAAATTATTCCTTCAGTGGGTGATGGAATGATTTAATGGCCAGAGGAAAATATGATAGTGCATTAAGAGTAAAATGATAACATTGGTTAAAACAAAGGCTATCTAATTATATCATAGTAACTCACACTAAATTAGCAACTCGTACCTGCCTAAGACACAGAGAAGGGGCTCTTAAAACTGTTTTTCTTCTGTGGATGAAGGAATCCGAGGCTCCAAAGATTAAGACGCTGGCTTCTAGTGGCCCAGACGGTGAGAAGCTGGGACTGTGCCTGTGTGAAGCTCTCGCCGCGGCCGTGACTGCAGGGTGTCCCGGTCCCGCTTCTCGAACTGGCCCTGACCGCGGCGGCCACTCGCTCCCTCGGCCCCGGGCGTCGCCAGGCTCTTTGAACAGCGTGAGCTCCCGACCGAAACTGCTTCTCGAAGCCCTGAGCTGTGACGCCGGGACCAACCGGAGCCGCTCGGTGTTCCCCGCCAGGACACGGGTTTGCTCCGCTCCCCGTCCTCACCCTCCTCCGCCCCGCGCTCTCTGCACGTCGGTACACGCTGCCACTGTCCCCTCCGCACGCAGTTTAAAACTCTTCTCTCCCAGCATCATCTCAGATACAAGCCCTGTTTTCTAATTTGTGCTACTAACCTTATTTATTTATTTATTCATTTTTTTCCTTTTGAGACGGGGTCTCGCTTTGTAGTTCAGGCTGGCCCTGAGCTCACTATGGAGCCAGGCAAGCCGCCACGAACTCGGCAATCCTCCTGCCTCTGCCTCCCGAGTGCTGGGATGACAGGCGTGAGCCGCCATGCCAGGCACTGTGGTACGTGGTATTGATTGCTGGTGGGCGTGAGTCTCCACGCCCAGCATTGTGTGTGGTTACCGGGATGGAACTCAGGACCTTGCGCTTGCGAGGCAGGCGCCGGAACCACTGAGCTAACCCTCTGACCCACTAACCTTATTTTTAATTGTCTTTTTAATCACACCTAAATTTCTCACAATCTGACCTCCTATCCCAATACATTTTCAAACTCTTGTGTTAAAGGTTTCCTTCTCAGCAAATGGAAGGCAGCTGTCTTGAAACGCTTTCTCTCTTTGATGTGTATCTTCTGTGACCACCTACTTCTCTCAACCCACGGGTTCCCACGAGACTGTGCTGGTGGGGTGATCCTGACGTGGCCTCCTTCTTCAGTGACGCCTCCCTTCCTTGGGCCCACCCTGGGGGACCCTGGGGATCCCCTGTCCTGTGTCTGTAGAGTAGCCCGTGGTGGGGTTGTTACCCAACAGGCCATTAAGTAGCACCTCAGCAGATGGCTCTCAAGCCCATGTTCGTGAGTTACACGTCTCTCCTCGGCTTCACACCAACATTTCTGCCTGCCAGATGCATCAAAGTGACATCCAGACCACAAACCCAGCAGTTCATAAACTGGACTCGTTTTCTTCATAAGAAAAACTTGGCATGACCTTCTGTTCACCTTTGAATCTCTCTTCACACTATCTGATGAAAACCTGCTTTGTAGGTAGCTTAAATCCCACATTTGCATTGTTTTTCTTGGCTTAGCTTCGTCACTATCTTTCCACTGTCTGGATCTCCCGCCTGCCTGTACAGTGTGCAATGTTGTTAGATAAATCTTTCTTAATCACAGCCTCAATAACAATGTCAATCATAAACATTTAATGATAATCTACTTTGTGCAATCAGCAACATCATTACCTTATCAGATTCTCATAACTCTTAGAGGTAAGCACTAAAAATCTCATTTCTATTGTGGAGACAGAGAAAATGTTCCAGGAAATCAATCATGCACAAGGAAATGCATCACATAAACAGCAGAGTATGAACCTCTACCTCTACCAAGGTGTTCTGGACACTTCAACAGATATCAGATCACCTGCCTGTCCAAGGCACTGAGGGATTCTCCACTGCTTCCCGCAGCTGGCAGTTCGTCAGCCCCTCAGCATTGCTGCAGTAGACCTCCCCAGCTGCCCTGCCGCCAGCTCTTCCAAACAGCATGGAGTGCAGTCCAAGCAAACTCTAGCTCAGCATTCCCATTTCCCAGCCCATCCACTGCTACCCAGACCCTGCCCTTCCATCAAGACTGCTTGCAGAAGCTCTTTCTGGATCTCCATGCTATGTAGAGTCACTACCTCTTCTGATTCTGTATGGTCCATCTGTAACTCCTGAGTCCATTTTCCTCTTATGCTTTACTTTACCTTTTTATCTGTCCTACAGGGACCCTTCACTCAGAAGGGAGATGCCCTGTGGACATGAAACCAACCTGGCCTATTGGGGTGCCCCATCATTCTTGCACCATGGACGCTGGAAAGTGAGCCCTAAACACTGAAAGCAAGTTCTGTTGCACTGAACAAAGTCCCAGAGACCCTGAGTCCAAGGACAATGAGACTTGCTCCTGATTTTGCTTTAGACTTTCTTCATAAAGCATTCCTCTGATCTCTTCAAAACCTCAATTCTAATTCTAGTATTTTTCAACATTTCTTTTATCCCAAGGAACCCCTACCTCAACGAATAAAGTCACTCCAGTCATAGAGTAAAGGTCTGACACTTTTATCTCCAAACACGGATGTCTCTCTATATAAAGCACTAAATAACCTTGAACTCTCCATCTACCATTTCATATCATGCTCTTTTCTGATGCAATTATGAAATCAAAGGGAAACCATGTTTCAAGTGCTTATCATTTAGGTGATTCTCACTTTGATGACAAGAAGACACCATGAATTTTTCTTTTGCTAGAGTCTCTGCCATTCACAGCCCCTGCTGAATTCTACTGGATATAGCTCAGTTACATCTTTTTGTAGCTTGACATCATTTATAATCTCTATAAATAATTTGGAATTAAGTATGCAAAGTATACTAAAAATATCACTTCCATATCTCTTGCATAATGTTAAAATGGTTTTCCAAACAGCACAGTGCATCTTTTATGAGAGCAGTGCTTTGCCTAAATATAAATATAGATTAAAAGATACCCCTATGTGAACATCTTTTTTTTTTTTTTTTTTTTTTTTTTGAGACAGGGTCTCGCTTTGTAGTTCAGGCTGGCCCTGAACTCACTATGCAGCGCAGGCAAGCCTCGAACTCAGCAATCCTCCTGTCTCTGCCTCCTGAGTGCTAGGATTACAGGCGTGAGCCACCACGCCCGGCACTGTGGTATGCGGTATTGATGGCTGGTGGGCCTGAGTCTCCACGCCCAGCATTCTATGTGGTTCCCGGGGATCGCACTCAGGACTTTGTGCTTGCGAGGCAGGCGCCAGAACCACTGAGCTAATCCTCCGGGCCACCTATGTGAACATCTTTAGATGACTCGGTTTTGGGTAGATAAGTACACACCCCTGATTGCATCCTGAGTAAACCCGCTGTGGTGGATCCGGACTGAGGCGTCCAATGCTACCCAGGCCTCAAGCCACAGCTGCTAGAGGCGGGATGGGCCATTCAGCCAAGCTCTGTCGCCACTAGTGTCTTTCGACAAATGTGTTACTAGGATGACGGTGACTCAGTAGTAAATGAACAAAATAATAAAATAATAAATATCACATCCAGATTTCTCTTTTTGTGACCTTTTTTAGAGGTTTGCTTTCTTCTCATAAAAGTGACTTTTACCTAAAGTATTGTGTTATATATTTTCATTTCCTAATGCTGTTAAATTTATGAACATGATTCATCACTTCTAATCAATGAAATTGTGTCGTAGCTTGGCTAAACAGCAACTAAAGTTTAATTAGGTTTTTGGTCTCTGTGAAGGGAAAATCATCGTTCTTATAAGGAAAAGAAAAATTGATCACCTGAGAGATTTTGGAAAATTAAATCTTACACAACCATTTGACTGGATATTATTTCCTTCAAACAGATGTCCAGCTTATCATCGTAAGAGCATTATATATTTCAAAGCCTTGG
>PVIC010019461.1:19515-30625 GCA_004025085.1 Thryonomys swinderianus
AAAAAAAAAAAAAAATACCTATAAACTATAAAACTCTATAAAAATATGAAAAATACTCTTATCAGCTATTCTATAAATATTAAAGCTCAGTTTATTTAAATTTATTGGTATCAGTTACATTTTTTAATTGTTTCTCCCAGAAAGAGCTTCACCAGTTCTTTTACCCAAACAAAATGAGGAAATACATACTATTTCAGACAGGTACAGTGCCAAAGAGCTACATCCTGGCCCAGAAATACATACCTTTTCCTGAAAGTTTAGCTAATAATCACTTGATAAATTATCTCAATATTTAAATTTTTTGACAAACCAATTCTATTCAATGTAGATGTCAAACTGACTAGTGGAAATAATTATACTATTCGGGGAGATAAACCAAAATCTGGTTCTCGTAGTCCACAGCACTTGCTTTTAAGTCAGAAACCCAGCTTTAAATCCTTTCTCCAGCACTTATAAATAGCATGGTGTTGGCCAACTTAACTAATGACTTTAAATCAGACTCATAGGACTGTAACAAAGATTTCTATAAAATCTTACTCAATAGTTTACAGTCCCTCCCGTGAAAAGTAACATATTTATCTCAACAACATGCTATTTGTTTCTCAAAATACCTCTGCAAAATGTGTGGACCACAGAGAATAGGTTGGAAACTCCCACCCGTGATATCTGTGGCCCAGAACTCTGCTGAACTTTAGATCTCTGTTCCCAACACTTACAGCGTGTATCAACTTACCTACACTATGGAAACATCAGCTCTACAAGTGAAAGACTAACCCATCGTTTTACTTCCACAAAGCCTGCTCTTCCGCCTCTATCTTCACTTGTGAACAGCTCCTACCTCATCCTCTCCATTTCTGGCAATCTGTCTTGATCCCCCAATTTACATCTGACCTCCTCATCTACCTCTTACTCTCTACAAAGCAACTTCCCCTTGAACCCTTGTGTTTGCAGTACCAGAGGTGTATATTCATTGCATGGAGTTGGTACTTGAACATAACACATCCCAATTCCTTTTTCTCTTTTATTCCTTTTTATCCATTTTCTTCCTGTGTCCTCCCTGCATCTCTCGAAACCCTTCTCCTTCAAGAGTGATCTAGCTCTCAATTCCTATTCCTATCTTTTAATTTCCTCTTTATTTTTACTCTGAGTTTGTCACGTACGAGAAATGTTACCTAGGCCTTAAAGTGTTATCTAGGGCTGTGTGCCTGATTTACTTCACTTACTATTATGGTCTCAAGGTGTATCCATTTCCCTAGTACTGACTAAAATTTCTTTCTTGATGGCAGAGTCATACTCTATAGTATTTAAGTGTCACAGCACTTAAACATGGGCTGTTTCTAAGAATTAGCTATTATGAATGGTGTGGCTATAAACACGGATGTACACGCATCACTATAACATGATGCCTTTAAGACTTCCAGGGAGTTAGCTCGAAGAGGGAAACCTGGGTCAACTGACTGTCTCGTTTCACCTTTTGAGGGATCTCAACACAGATTTTCACTGTGGTTGTGTGTACTAGGGTTCCTCCTCCCCCACATCCTGACCAGCATTTGTTAGTTTTAGATCTTTTTATTAGAGTCATTCTTTCTGGGGTAAGATGTTATCGGTGTAATTTTAATTTGCGTTTCTCTGATGGTCAGTGATGATGGGACATTTCTTCACGTATTTATTAGCCATTTGTACCTTTTCATCTGAGAAGGGTCTGCTTATTTTGCTTGATCGTGTTTTGATCAGGTGTCTTATTTGGGGGAGTTCTTTATATATTCTAGATAAGAGCCCTCTACCTGCAGAATGACTGGCAAAAAAAACTTTCCCGTTTTTTACATGTCTTTTAACTCTGTTGGCCGTTTCTTTTGCTGCCCAGAACTTTTTAATTTCTTATCACTCATTCATAGATTCTCAAAACTACTTTCTGTGCAACTGGGGCTCCATTCAGAAAATCCTTGCCTACTCCTGTGACTTCTATAGTTTCACCATGTTGTCTTCCAGCAGGTTAAGTGTTTCTGATCTAACATTTAATTCTTGATTCTTATTTTTGCCCACTCCCCTGCCCTCCCTTCAGCCCTGCCACCCCCCATACATAAGCTTTTTTTCCATTTTACCTTAAAATGTTTTCTTTCCCTCCTTTGCTTTCTCCTGTCCCTCCCCCAGTTCCTCTTCTCCTTTCAAGATTTCTTCCCTATTTCACAATATTTGGTATACATTTTGAACCTCATTTATACTTTAGATTCTCATGCTAGAGAAATATGGCATTTACATGTGTGTCCTGTTTATTTCACCTCTGAGTGTGGCCTCAATGTACATCCATTTAACAATAAATGTCTAATCTATCATTTTTATGGCTGAGTAATACTACATTTTGTTTTTTTTTAAACCCACATTTTCTTTAACCCGTCTCCAGTTGACAGTCATTTGGGCTGCTAGGATTTTAGGTCCATTTAACATTTAGTTCTCTGATTCACTTTGATTTTAGTTTAGTACATGGTAAGACATAAGGATCTGGATTCAGTCTTCTCCATGTGAGTAGTCAGTTTTGCTAACACCAATAATTAAGGAGGCTCTTTTACTCCAGAACGTGCTTGTCAAAGGTAAAGTAGTTGAGCCAGGTACGGTGGCTCATACCGGTAATCCCAGCACTCGGGAGGCAGAGGCAGGAGGATTGCTAAGTTCAAGGCTTGCCTGGGCTACACAGTGAGCTCAGGGCCAGCCCGAACTGCAAAGTGAGACCCTGCCTCAAAAAAAAAAAAATAGTTGAATGTACATACGTGGTGTTATTTCTGCATCCTCCATTCTGTTCCACTAATTGGAAGGGCAGGGGAAAGAGGATGAAACAGGGAATTACTTTGTGTTATATGCCAACTTTACACAAGGAATGCAAGTATTATGTACTAACAAACTAAAATTCAGAGAAAGTGTTACATCCAAGGCCAAAACAAACTAGCCCCAACGTTCCAATGGTGCCCTTCTCAAATCTTCACTGCCCTTCCCCTGGCTTCTGACAGGTCTTCCTAACTCTTACCTTCCCCATCCTGCTGTAAGAGAAATCTTTCTAACTAATATATGCTCTAACCCTTCATGGTCTAGATCCTGTTAGCTTGAGAGCTAATTTCCTGACGTCTCATCCCCACCCACATGCTTTGTTCAAACTCTATGGATTTCCCTAAATATATCAATCTGTTTTATGCCTTCAAAATGCCAGACCTATCTCTCCCTCTGCCAAAAGTACTCTTTTATCATTTCTCATTAGTTGTATTTGTCTTTCAAAGTACAACATAGGGGCTTTCTCCCTCTTGAAGACTTTGCTGACCCCATCAAAGTTTTGAATGGGATTGGGCATCAGTAACTACTTATACATTCTACCTAGTATGAAATTGTGTGTAAGGGTTACTATTCTTTGCCCCGACTAAATTATATACTTTTAAAGGCAAGCATAAGAGCTATATATTTGCTTTATCTTCATCTCTAGCCAAGGGTGTAACACATTCATGTTCAGCTGATGCATAAATAAAAATGGCATGTTCATTTCGATGTGAATGAACTGAGATTTATGAGTTTCACGACTTCTAGGACATTTTTTATACAATTCACTAACTCTACTGTGTGAGACAGAATTTTCTACTGCTGTAATATAGTTTGTTGAAATGTTATCAATTTGAATTATTTTTAAAATCCAATGTCATAAAGTAGTCCCCTTACACAGGAAAATACTCTCACAACAGAACAGAGTAAAGCATATTTTACAAAATATTATCTAGATACTTCATTTGATAGTTAAGGGTAATTTGGTGGAAAAAAATAGAAACTATAATGTAAAATAAGTTAAAAGTGATTCACTTTGAGAAAAACTCCCTTCCTTCCATATCTGGATAAAACTTATTAATTTAGGAAAGGCAAAAAGGCAAATAACTAATAGGAAGATATCAATTGAAACAATGAATTGTTAATGGAAACACAAACCTGGCATAAACATTTCTCAACATCCTTCCAGAGGCTCAAAGTTTTAAAATACTCTAACTGGGATAAATACTTTCCCACCACACAGAAGGTCTCTTATTCCTTTATACCAAGGGAATTACTTGTGTGTCTGGTCTGCAGTGTATATGCATGAATTATTGCATGTGTTTTTTTAGTCACGAATATTCTTTTTTTTTTTTTTTTTTTGAGACAGGTCTCACTTTGTAGTTCAGGCTGGCCCTGAGCTCACTATGTAGCCCAGGCAAACCTCGAACTCAGCAATCCTCCTGTCTCTGCCTCCCAAGTGCTGGGATTATAGGCATGAGCCACCATGCCCAACAAGTCACTGGTATTCTTAACAGTGAGTATAAAGGATCTTCAGTAAGATCCTTAAAACCTTAATTCTTCTTATTTGTCAGGGTATTGTTGTTTATAAGATTTCATATACATATTTGTTTTCTAAAAATGGTAACATGCCAAAATCTGAGCTACATGAACTAATACTTTTGTCATTTCTGACTAAGACAATTCTATTTTGTCCTTTATTTTGCAGTGTAAGAAAAAATTATTCCCTACATTTTTTATTATCTCATGGCTTAATAGAAACTAGATCATCCTAAAATCTTCTGTTTATATGGTAAGCTTGGGAGGGACTGCAAAAATTACACAGAAGTGAAACAACTGGTATTTCGTTCACGTGGAAAATTTTCCTTTCCAACCAAGAATAAAACTTGGGGAGGAGAGTCTACCAGACAGATCATTTGAGACGAGGGTCTACAGATGCTGGCTTTCCTTGATAGGGTATGTTTCAAATCACAGCTTGATTCTTTTCATACCCAACAAGAGTAGAAATCACAGTGTTTTCCAATCGGAAGAATTATAGCCCCAGACTAAGGACTATACAAGGTGTACACACAAAGACCTCTTGACAATGGAAAAAAGAAAGAGGAAACTTACAAGGCTCTTTTTGATCCCTAACTCATCCACTGTAAAATACGATAAGATTTTATAGTGTTGGCAGATATTGCTAGTCTCTTTAACATGATCTCCAGTTTCTTATCTCCTTTTATGCCCCTTTCTATATGTTCATGAGAAAAATTATGTTTAAGCTCATGCCAAAAAAACTAAAATCTATTTTCTGAATGTGAGGCTGGAAATAAATGCAGGAAATGAGAATCTTTTGTACAGTATTTCAATATTAATTTTATGCCCTATCTCCAATTTTAAGTTGTTGTTATGAGGAATCTAAGAACTCTGAAAAGTCTTAAGTGTGAAGCATAGCTGAAAATTTTTCAGGGGATATCTGGGTATTTTACAAGAGTCACATATCATTTATAATATATATTATTTTTATATGGGAGTGAAGAATAAGACATGAGCTCTGGCAAATGTAACTCTCGGTCATATTTGTCTCTAGAAAATTCTTCCAGTAACACAGTAAATCCTTCAGTAATGTCCTCACATGAAAAGCTTGGTTCAACTACAGAGATTTCCCAAGAGATGATTACAAAAGGCTATAATTAAGAAATCACCTAATCCACAGCTGGTAGCAACATCACTTTGAAGTTGAAGGAACATCAGAATTATACCTTTAAATAGTACGAGGTCATTTAATATTAAAAGCCTAGAGGACCTCATTAAGGACTAGGTAATGTCAAATCACAAAACCACTCGGTATTTAGTGAACCTTCAGAAAAGAGAATGAGGAGAGACATTTTGCTATAATAATTATTCAAGGCACGTTCAAGCCAGTTACTACTGGTGTTTACTGGAATCAAAAAATCATAGGTGCCCAGAGTCTTAGGTGTCCCTTCCTGAAACTGGCTTTATTGAGATGACAGGACTCACTCAGGTAAGAGAGACTCATCCGAGGCAAAACACAGAGGATTAAAGGCCACCAAACACTAAACACAAAGGCTAGATTTCTAAGTAATGGCCAGTCTTAGCTAAGGCACTTTAACCTTCCTGGATGTTGACTTACAACTCTGAGGAGATTGGGGTTTATGATTCTAGTAAATGAGAAAAGGGTATGGAAAAATACCCTCCCTTGGAACATTGCGATGCAGGGTAAAATATAATTTAAATATCATGCTGGAAACTTCTTAAAATCAGAAGTTCTGTGTAACGAAGTGCTCACTGGACTTGAAAACTACACAGTTAGCACCAAGATCTCAACCGTTAGGAAAGTCGTTTAAAGAAGGCTGTTAGGAATTGGATTATACTCCCCTCAAAGTGTATATACTGAGTGTGGCTTTACAAAGTGACCTCACTTGCAGCTGTGGTTATCACGCCTGTCACTACTAAAGAGATAAAAATACACAGGGATCGTATTACTCTGGGACTTGAATTACTCTGTTCCTGGATGCTTCTACAAGACAAGGAACATTAGCAATTCCAAAATCCACAAATACTTCAGAGAGAGGCATGAGATAATTGCTCCCTACACCTTGAAAAGGAATGAACCCCTCTGCTACCTTGACTTCATACCTCTCCAGAACTATGAGACAAGAAGTGTCTGTCCTTGAAGTCGGCCAGGTTCTGATACTTCACTGTGGCAGTACTAGTGCACTATAACACAGGAACTACAGGATAGATATGCACAATATAAGTGAAAACAAGATCATCATGTTAAGTGAAATAAATCAGGCACACAACCGTAAGTATCACGTGGTTTCTCTCAAATAAGAAACACAAAGTATAAAGATCAATGTAAAAAGAAGTAGGGAAATAGACTTTTCTTAAAAAGGAAAAGAGTCAAGTGACGGGGGCAGAAGAAGAGAGGAAAAGGGGATTAAAAAGGAATTGTGTTATGTCCATGTACCAACTCCTCACAAGTGATGTGAACTCTAAGCACTGCAAACATGTATTATCAATAAAAACTTTTAATTATTAAAAATATAAGTTTTGCAAGGAGAACTACAGATATCACCAAATAAAATCTCCATGAACACGTTAAAGAGAACATCAAATACAATGAACAGCAATATTCCACATGCAATAGAAACATCCAGCCTCCATTTCCGGCAACTTCCGTGAATCCCAAGGGGGGTAAAACAAGTGTAAAGTCAGAACGTGATTCTAGTGAAACTGCAGAAAATCTGAAAGCAGCTAAAAAGAAAAGATAAAAGACATGAAAAAGTGTAACAATTAGAAGAAATCAGCAGAAGCTACTAAAGGATGGATAACTGTTGGGATCAACTTCTACATGTAACAGCATAAATTATATTTCTGGAAGAAAACTGAATATGAAGTGAAACCATTGAAAGACGCGCTAGAGAGCAAAAGAATTGAAGGCATGTAAGTATACCTAAACTCTCACAGTATAGCTAAATTCTCATAAATCCTATGAGAATTGAGGTTGAACCGTCTTGGTGAGGACATATGATCCAACCCTCCCACAATGAACTCTGACGATGTTAAAAACCAAGTGGATGGACACAGATGTTTGTCAAGCTTATCCAAATGTGCATTTAACGTGTGTATTTTCTTCTATGTAAATTATAGCCCAGAAATTGATTTTACAAATAAATGAATTTGAAATGCAAACTAAAAACAAACTAGATAAAAGATACTGATTACACTTATGGCATTCAAATATATTTATATCACTGAGGAAAGGAAAGAAATAATAATTAACCTTAAACTGTACAAAGCACACAAATGTTGAATGCTTAAAATATTGGAAGAACGGAAACAGAATAAAATCCCATGGTTAAGGTCCATGCCTGTCACCTTTTCTTTGGTGTGGTTTTTCAAATAACACAGGCACAGAAATCGTGCCGTAGCACCCTGTCATCAGGAGTCACAGAGAAAATCCAGAGAGGTATTATTTGATTATTTAAAAGAAAAAAATAGAGACCATGAAGACCCCAGAGGATTGATCTACAAGTCAGAATTTGAGGGACTTTTTTTTTTTAAGATAATGAGGCAGAATCTCCGAACGATTCGGTGTTTCCCAAGAAACAAAAATTAGCAAGATTCAGCAGAGCAGGAAGAGGGGCCAAGGTGCAAATGTTGGTGGGATTAAGAGAACGTGAAGGAGCCTTTAGTAAAAGTGAATTAGAGACCATGATTCATAAATGAGAGATTGCAGGACTTCAAATAAGCAGAGAACCTTTGTAAATTTCTAGGTCAGGCTCTTTATTTAACAGATGAATGTACTAGGGTCTAGAGAGGCCAGTGATTCATGTTACAACATTTGTATTCCTGAACAATCAACTGCTACTACATTCTTTATTCTGAGAGTACTTATATTTTTCATACCAGAGACAAAGATTTATGTAGCACCTTGAAAAATACCTTCAAAAAAACATGCTATTTAGGACAATTATTTCAGTTAAGGTAGCTAATTGGGTACTTAAAGTAGTTAGTGTATTTGCATGCTTAATTAACTATAATTTATTTAATAGTACTCTAATATCAAATTACTGTGGGATGCATTCGAGATTTAAATTATTCTTTTAAGAAGTTTTATTTTTATTTGCTTCCTTTTCAGTACAAAGTAAAACTAAAATTTTATTCCATTAAAGGAAAATCATCAAGTAGAACTAAAAAGACAAAGTAAAAAAAATGAGGAATAAAATGTTGAAACTAAATAAAAACAGATCATTAAACAACCATTCAAGAATTATAAGACAAACAATTTAATCTAAATGAGGATAATTTTCAAATAATAGTCATACTGTGGTAGAAAAACAAGAATACCAGTATGGTAGAAATTGTTGTTCAGTTAGACAGCCAGGGATGGTTACACTTCTGTGATCCTAGCATGGGAGAGGCTGACACGGGAGTATTGCTGAGTGTGAGACCAGCCTGGGATGCACAGTGAGTTCAAGACCAGCCTGAACTACACAGCAAGACTCTGTCTCAAAACAACAAAATAAAATAAAAATGAATAAAATAAATTAGACTATCTAGATTTTAAAACCATATTATCTCAATTGTAAGCATAAATAACTTTTTTATCTTAAGTCAATAAATAAAATTCTAAAATTTAGGTGGTGAGCACATGTTTATAACAACATTTTATGGAAATTGAATGGGATAACCTGAAAATTACTTCTGATAGAAAATAAAAATTCATTTGTGAGGAAACATTAATATGAAATTAGTGTATAGTCTTTATTAAAACAGCTATATTTTTATTTGCTGTAAAATACAACAACGCCAATGATATCTCCAAAATAGTGTTTAATTTTAAAAGGTACTTGTGGAAAGTAGTTACATAGTAATACCTGAGATGAAGGAATAAGATGTAGTATGTCTCGCATAAATTCTTTTACTTGATGTTTTTATTGATGGATTCATGCCCAATATTCAACCTTCTAAAAATCTTACTTATCAAGGTGGTAGAAGAGCTATAATTTAATAAGCACTTATTACATGTCTAACATTGTTCTGAATATTTTGTATGCGGTTAATACAACTATTATCTGTATTTTATATAAGAGGCATTAGAAACATGAAAAGGGGAATAAACCAGTATTCTAAATCTGTAGCTCTCCTTATCTTTAATTGCTTTGCACTGTAACTTTTCAGCTCCTTATTCTAAAAGGCTAAGTTATTTTCCCAACTCTTAGCCAGACTATTTGACTTGCTCCAGCTAACAGAACTGACTAAACAGATGGCGACTGAACCAGAGTGCTTATTCTCTGCCACACCAGGAAGAATGTGGCCAAACTAGAGCCACTTCCTGTTCCTTGGAAGATGGAAGACAGTGAGTTAGAGACCCCTAGTGGCCCAGCCTGATGACGTTCCTGTTGATGGGAAGTCATGCCTAGAGTTCTGTAGCATCACAGGGCGATTGCTTTGGCAGGGCCTTTGGAGCCTAGTGGAGGCCCCACCCTACCCAGGCCCTGGCGACCCAAGGATGGCCCGGCACATCCAGCTTTCAGCTCCGAGAACCACACTCCACCAGGACCTGCTGTGAGCCCCAAGTTCTCCTTGACTACAGCACCCCATTAAGCATCTGTAAGTTAATAAAGGAAAGTGCTCAAACTTCTCATTTCCTTTAGTATTTTCATCTTTTTATTGTTCTCCTTTCACTAGCTGCTAAAGAGAAACTTTCACTGTCTTTTGAAAGCTAGCAGCAAACACCAAAGCAACTTCACGATGATGTTTCTCAATTCAACCTTTTAATCATCCTCCCTTGCCCCAAATTCACACGCCATGGCCACTATGTGCTACTCAGATGATACTGAGCTGCCGCGGCAGAGGAACAAGAAAATGGAGACTGTGTTAGCTGCTTTTATTTCCTTTCCTAAGCCTGTTTAAGGGTTATAAGACTTTATAAAATTTATATGAGTTACTTATTTTATATGTTTGTTGCCTTCTCATAACTTGAAGTTTTGCCTTATAAGGTAAATCTCGTGAAAAGCAAAGATTTCAGAGTTGCTGCAATGCATAAAGACTATACAACCTCTAAGAAATTGTTGCAGCGGGAAGTTCTTCCAAATGTCAGTATTTTCATCACCCTACTCAACTACTTCATGTAAAAGTCACATTTGAGAGATAAATGATCAGCTTTATGTATTTACTTTAAAAAGTGTACATTTTTCTGGGTCACTGTTTTCTCTGTTGACCTCTACCTCAACTTTAAAATATGTTTAGTTCTGTACAATTCCTTATTTAATATGCATTTATAAAATGCATACATACTTTAAAAATACATATGAAGGAATTATCCATTGGAATCTTAAAACCTGCTAAAATATATTCTCCCAGGCAAACCATGTAAGCACATAATTTCCTTTTTAAAAAATTCCAGTACTTATCCATAATTAGATTGTTTCCTGATATCTTTTTAAAGAGCCCATTGCTTTAGCAAGAACAACTTGTAGAGTTTTTCTACCTGATGCCAGGTAAAAATTATACTAGAAATAGGTAACATAAAAATAGTCTCCTACAAATACTAATATCAAAAACAGCACATACCTATTCATATTTCTGCTTTTTGGTATATATGTGAAAGGGTCAATGCAACTGGCATTTGTTCAAAATTACAAGGAAGCTTCCAGTCATGTTTTTATTTGTGGAGAAATAGACTGTAGAGATATTATGGGATACATGCTAACACCCATTTACTTGTCCGTTATGTACTCATCCCCTAGCAATAACTACCAAGTTACAGCCAGAGGAGGAGGAGGAGGAGGAGGAG
>PVIC010019462.1:0-30529 GCA_004025085.1 Thryonomys swinderianus
CCCGGCACTGTGCTATGTGGTATTGATGGCTGGTGGGCGTGAGTCTCCATGCCCAGAATTGTATGTGGTCACCGGGGATCGAACTCAGGACCTTGCACTTGCGAGGCAGGTGCCGGAACCACTGAGCTAACCCTCCGGCCCCAGAATACCCTACTTTTAAAGAATAGTTGCTTGTAAGTCCTTCATTTCTTTAAAATTAAATATAGAGATCATAAATAAGAAATGACCTGTGATTTCTTTGATCGTGGTTTGTGTCATCCTTGGATTTATGTAGGGATCCCATTATTTCTCTTTGTATTTGTAGAAAACAGCTAGGGCAGATATTACTATGGCTCCACAGAACACATGAAAACCTCAAGGGAAAAGGAGAAAGAACACTTTTATGTTTTCTAATAAAAAGAAGCCTAGATCTTAGCACAGCCATTTATCAGCTCTCTCTCCCCACTGCCTCCACCGCGGACGCTTAGAGGTCCAGGCTCTGGTCTTTGTGTTTGACCCGCTAAGTGCTGAAGTTCACCAGTAGCTGTCAGGAATCCTGGAATGACTCTATTTTTTTGTTTGGTTTGTTGTTTTGACTTGCACATTATTGTACCTGAGAGTAATTGTAAACATCATTTCCCTTAGTTCTAAAGGTAAAGTGGGACCCCATGTACACCAAATAGAAGTTATTTTTCAGGCAGCTTCTAAAAGCAGTGTTCAGAAGCTTATGGAACCTAACACTAGAATCTCTTTTTCTTTCTGTTTGTGTTTCTTCCTGTTAGATTTGTTTCTGGGGTGGCTACTGTATATTTTGTCTTCCTTTATTGAGATAAATTCTTTTAAATAAAGAGGGGGCCAGAGAGTTAGCTCAGTGGTTCTGGCACCAGCCTCGCAAACGCAAGGTCCTAAATTTGACCCACAGTAATCACATACAGTGCTGGGCTTGATGACTCACGCCCACCAGCAATCAGCACCACAAACCACAGGGCCGGGCATGGAGGCTCACGCCTGTAATCCCAGCATTAAGGAGGCAGAGACAGGAGGATTGGTGAGTTCGAGGCTTGCCTGGGCTACATAGTGAGCTCAGGGCCAGCCTGAACTACAAAGTGTGACCCTGTCTCAAAAAAAAAAAAAAAAAAGATTTTAAAAAAAGCTTTGTGTTATTGTAGCCATATATGAAGAGTTAATTGGTGTTTTTCAACCTTTCCAAATAACATGTAAAATATAAAACCATTAAATATGTAAATGTCGAACAAAATATTTTAGTAAAATTATTAGATGTAGTGTGACATGCAACTGTCACTGGTACCTTCTAGTACATATGTTTAATCACACAACCCTCTGTAAGATCTTACCTGCCTAAAAAGTCAATAAAGCTGTAACAGCTCTCACAGGATATATGTAATGGTAATTTATTTTCCTTTGGTTTTGCAGTAATTATGGCAGGATGCACTCTCAAACAGACAAAATGATGAAGGTTAGACAAATGGTGATGTTGAGAAAATAATCCAATAAAGCTAGAGATTTACTAAAATTTGGGGAAAACTTAAAGGAATTATGCTTTTGAAAATGAGAATGGCAATTTGAATGGGATTTGTACATCTTTTAACTTTAGCTTGAAAATCAATATATTTCTAAATTAATTATGAGGTGAGCCTCATGTCAGGCCAAACAGCAGCCGTTCTTTGTGGAGTGTGATGAAATCTCAGTGCTGCTTTCATTTTCATCCCTCAGATGACCAATGATGTTCATTTCTTCATATGCTTCTTGGCTGCTTTGACCTCTTCCTCTGAAAGTGTCTCTTCATTTCGGATGTCCATTTTTGAATTGACTCTTAGAAGAATGTGAAGCCTTTGTTTTTAACCTGATTAGATTTTTAAAACTTTTTTAATAAACTTCAATTTTGAGGAGTGCATTTCCCAGTGCAGATATTATTAGGAATGAAGCCAAAATTTTAATAGAAATTATACACAGAATTTAGGGTCTCCTTTTGGTTCCAATGCTTTTTCTTCCAGGATTCCTCGTTTACCTTCCCATAATTACATTTTCCCTGGGCTCTGTCTCCTTTGCTCAGGTAGAGCGGGGTTTACATCCGGGTGACAGCTTCCCTTCTCTAGGCATGTAGCTGGTCTTCAAACCAAAGCCGAAAAAAAAAAAAAAAAGAGAAAATATATTCAGTGCCCTCACCCGTTTTGAGGGCAGGGATATTTCCCAAAGCTGGCTGCTTTTGTTTAGCTTTGTGATGGCTTAGATTTATGTCTCAGGAACTAGAGAAAAGATGTTGATAAAAATAGGAGAAATGTAGGAATAATTTCCTCTCCTTTCTTTTCTTAAAGATTTTTATTTTGCTATCACTCTGACCATTTTATAAAAGAAATAGAAAAGAAGAAAAACAATTTTACAAAAACAATTAATCAAAATTAGATGTTCGCATGGTAGTATCTTATCTGCAGTGGTCTATGTTTCTGAGGCAAAAACCACACTATTAAATACATGAATCTATTATTTTTAATATTAACAGGAAGCAGCAAAGAACACAGCGTGTCAAAATGGGGCAGATGGAATGTCCAGGGTCTCATTAGGAGGAAAATGGAAGTGTATAGTATATGGTATACTATAGTATATAGTATATATATATATATACAAAAGGCTACTCTGTTTCCTTCAGGATTAGCTGTGTCCCCAAAGCATGGCCAATTAGTGCTCGAATAGCTAAGTTTCCATTTATCAGGAGAAACGGAAATAGGCTAAAGCCGTACTTCCCAATTTGTAGCCACCCAGCAGCCTTACTCCTGTTCGCTTGGAAAGGCTTTTTCTTGGGGGGGAGGGCAGCCTTGTGGAGTTTTTTTTTTTCCCCCTCATTCTTTTCTGGGATCAAAAATAGAGAGTGATCATATTTTTGTCTCCCATCATCTCAGTCAGAAGATGACTCTGTCTTTGATGTTCTGTGAAATTATTTATAGTTTTGAGAGGAAGCCATGATCTAGTAATTAGAGTCAGATAATCAGTGGTGGTTGTTTTCTTAAATATTTAGTGTCATGAAAGCAGAGGTGCAGCTATCCGTTTTGTTCAAATAAACGTATCTGTCGTAAATAACAAACCTGTGGTAGATGACACACGGTCGGTGGAATTGTTCGGTCTCTCTGAGTCAAGCTTGCTTTGCAATTATCAACAAGGTCGCTACACACAATGTGCAAGTGCCTCTGTCATAGGCTTTTGTTTGGTGCGTTGCTGGAAGAAGCTAGTGCACAATCTAAATGCAAAACTTTCCCTTTCTTTGTGGCCAGAAGTGTTCACATCTCCTCGTACATCTCATTGGCACTGTAACGTTTTGAAGAACAGGAATCCTTCAGTTAGAAGTGATGGAAAAGAGATGTTGCTCTGCCAGCAAGTCTCAAATAAATTTTCCTGACATCCTGTCCTGTTGTCAGTGGAGAAATGCTTTCCACTTTAGTGCTATGATATTAATTTTGTTCTCATGACATTATATATTTCCAGTCTTGTCACAAAGTAGAGTTTCCCTTAAATGTGTATTGGGCATTTGCATTGAAAACAAACAGGCAGATATGTCTCCATATACTATCTGTCTTTCCTAAAATAAACAGTGGAGGTTCATCCTTTTTTAAGATTTTTTTCTATTAAAATAGAGAAGAAATGAAATTTCCTTGGAAGGTCATTCAAAGTCACTCTAAGAGACATCTTAGAATAAAAAAAATATTTTTCTGGTCCGGAGATTTAGCTCAGTGGTTCCAGTTCATTCCTCAGTAATTACATATAACAATACTGGGCCTGGTGACTCATGCCCACCAGCAGTCAGTACCACATACTACATGCCAGGAATGGTGGCTCACACCATCATCCCAGCACTTGGGAGGCAGAGACAGGAGGATTGCTGAGTTCGAGGCTTGCCTGGGCTACACAGTGAGCTCAGAGCCAGCCTGAACTACAAAGTGAGACCCTGTCTCAAAAAAAAAAAAAATGTATCCCTGTGCTCATACAACTGAAATGAGTTTTGATATTATAATATATTTTCATTAATCTCTTAGTTACAAATAGTTGAGAAACAGTAACAATTGATACAAAACAAGAGCAATTCATCAGGATTAGGAAGAAATAATGTTCACTACTGAATATCTAGATTAATGTATTTTATTAGCATAATGTTAAAAAGGTAAGATCATAGCTCTTGTTCAAATATAAAATGGTTTCAGTTAATTAATCAGTAGATCTGAATCATTAGCATATCAAGCCAGCCAAAATGCCCCTGAAGAAGTTAGTTATGAACAGAAAACTCAATATAACTGTAATAATGTTTAAGGTAGAAAAACAAATTTAAGGTGAGGACAGTGAAGCATAAGTCATTTGCATCTTTAAGAGACAAAAATCAGCAAGGAATCTGCTGACAGTGCTGTAAGTGATCCCTTGCATAGAAAGTCAAGCTCCGAGCTGAGCTGAGAGTTCCTGAGCCTTTGAAAGAGACGCCAGGAGACAACCATCCTCTTTTCTTGAACTAGAGGAACAGTTAAATTTTCAGAGCACCTAAAGCCTGAAGTTTAGAAGTCTTAAATGTACACAGAGTCATCTTTCATCTCTTTCCCAATCTCCATACTGGGAGTGAGGAACACAACTATAGAAATCAGTTGTGACTTTAAGACAATGCGTCCCATGACAACACCAACTGTTCATCTTCAGGGTTTTCAGTGGAATCTGACACGGAAGGTTCGTGTGCAGAGAGAGCTTCGAGTGCGTTCTCACACTGTGAGTTCCACAGGCCCCGTCCTGCAGGGCGTCTCTTTCAAAGGCTTCTTGTAAATTCTATGTATTTTCCTCAGGCTGTGTCTTCTTACCAAAGTCTCTTGTAGACGAAGTGTCAGGGCTGCTGTTCATGAGAGAGAGAAATTCAGCAAAGATTGAAATGAAAAGGAGAGAGAGAGCTGAGAATCTGCGGTCCTCTGACTAACATCCCTTATTTTAGTATAAGTGTTTGAATTGTGTGAAAGGATAAACAGCAGGTGCAAAGAGGGAGGAGGTGACAGGAAGGACGCGTTGCGAAGGGCAATTTCTACATCTTCTCCGAACCCGAGGGTCGCCAGTGCTCCTGCGCGTCGAGGTTGCTCGTTGCTATGAAACAGCAGCTGCCACATGCTCCTTAGTGCTTGGCTTCCTACACATTTAGGCAGCTGCCCCTACCACTAAGTCAAGGTGTGACTTGGAGAAGAATTCCTTAAGAATTCTGAGCCTGCTTCTTCATCTGCAAAATGAGCTAAAATATTTGCTTACGGTGTCCTGGGAGATTCAGTGAAATCACACATCAGCACACAGCCAAATGCACAGAGAGGCTACGACTACATGGCATTCTTGTTGGACTTAACGTAAACCTTTCTTCTACTTAATGAAGATGAATAGCAAGGGCAGGTAAAAGGAGAGTCTCCTGTGCATTTGCCAGTCTCAAAGAGAGGACACAGAAGGAGAGGCGTTGAGACACTGTGTTCCTGAGGATAAATGGGACAGGAAGAATAAAGAGGCCAAGCAATAGGGATCAACCAAGGTGACAGTGGACAAATATCTAGGACACAGCCTCCGTCGACTAAGTCTCCCAGAAGATAGCAAAGTTAAATGTGTTCTCTACGTTCGTACATTTTCCTCTTGCCAAGAACTCATACTACTGAGCTCTGGAGAAATTAATTTATTCTGCAAATGTTTATGAAGTGACACAAAGAATGGCAGGTACTGGAAGACTGTGTCCTGAAACTGTCAAAAAACCCAAAATCTCAACTTATTTGGGTCACAGAAAAGTAGAACTGAAAATGATCACTAAGATATTGTAGGCTTTTATTTTCCACATCTATGTCTTAATGTTTGCTATGCCCCACTCCACATAAGTCAAGGATAGACACAGTTTATCTAGGGGTAAACTAACATCACAAAAGGAGGGGAAGGACAGGATACCAGCCTGAAGGGGAGACTTAACCCCCACTTGCCTGAGGGTGATTGCAGTTTAATCCTCGTGAAGTTGCTAGAACTCAGAATCATCGACACTCCTCAGACTGTGGAGAATCTCAGGGGATCTAGGGCACCCCGGGCCCCCACTGGGAGGGACTGGGGCTTCACCCTTAGCATTTCCAGCCCTGTTTATGTGCAGGGAAAATGCTTGAGTGTGAATATTGAAAGGTTTTAGGCAAAAGGGAGCAGATCTTGGCAAATGTAGGTTGTGCTTTCTCACACAAAATCAGAAGATGCAAGGGTTTTGAGTGAGACTGAACCATCACTTGGGCAAAAATGAGGTGAAACAAAACTGAGACATTTAGTTCTGCAGAAATTCACTTGTGCGTGTTTGTAAATGAACCTCATGTAACATCCAGAGGGAAGTGTGTGATCAGTGTTTCCAAACTGCCTGACACACTGTTATGTGGTTATTAAATACATTATAAGAGTTGCATGGTGGGCCACAGATTTAGCTCAGTGGTTCCGGCACCTGCCTAGCAAGCACAAGTTCCCTGCTTCGATCCCGGTATCTACATACAACAGTACCAGGCATGGTGACTCACACCTACCAGCAGTCAGTACAACATTCCACATTGCTTAGCATGGTGGCTCACACCTGTAAATCCCAGCACTCGGGAGGCAGAGGCAGGACGATTGTTGAGTTCAAGGTTTGCCTGGGCTACATCGTGAAGCTCAGGGCCAGCCTGAACTGCAAAACGAGACCCTGTCTCAAGAAAAAAATAAATAAGTAAAAAGAGCTGCATGTTTCTGAGGAATACTTCAACTATCTACAATCCAATCCAGTTATTTATATCTTGCAGGTAAAGAAAATTTAGTCTCGATTGGCGGTAACACATTCATTACAGTGGACAAACAGAGATCTAGAAAGGCAAGATTAGATTGTGTGTGTAAAATTCATATAATACACAAAACATGTGACCAAAGTTTACTGTTAAGTGTGCCTTTTATGGTTTTCTTCTTCATACTGGTTCTATCTATCTCTCTGTAGACTTTACTACCTCCTCTATCTTCTAAATACGTATGTATTCAAAATACATACACGTACATATGTCCTTACAAGTATAAATGATGGTTGTTTTATAAAGTATGTATCAAATATCAAATAAAAAGTAATACTAATTTGATGCCTGTTATATATCAGTAGATTGACATCAATGCCTTAGTTTGATACTGTCACAAAAAGATTGCCCCCTTTCAACAGAGACTTTAATTCTTTATTTTTGACTTTTGATCCTCATGAGTCGATTTAGGTAGCTATTTTTGTTTACTTAATTAGGACAATAAGGTTTAATAAAACTTATTTTTCTGAAATTCTTAAAATAACTTAGATTAAAAGCCAAGACACAGGGTCAAAGACCAAAGCTTTGCTGACAGTCACCTGCAGTCTGATGATCTTTCCACTGACTTCCTTCTGTTCTCCAAGTCTTTGTGTTGACATTGTGCATACACAACTGGAGGCATGTACGACCTGGGCATAAGTCAGTGTTCTCACCAGTGAGCTCCTGGGGCTCAGGCACCAGATTCTGGCATGTTGCATAATGCGCCTCACAAAACTAATGATGTTAAGGAGGACTATGATGAGCAGTAGACCAAGTAACAGCAACACACAGTTGGGCACTCAGGTAAAAATTACACCCATGGAGGGCCGGAGGGTTAGCTCAGTGGTTCCCATGCCTGCCTCGCAAGTGCAAGGTCCTGAGTTCGAGCCCCGGTAACCACATATAATGCTGGGCGTGGAGACACACCCACCAATAATCAACACCGCATACCACAGTGCCGGACGTGGTGGCTCACGCCTGTCATCCCAGCACTCGGGAGGCAGAGACAGGAGAATTGCTGAGTTCGCGGCGGCTCGCCTGGGCACCATAGTGAGCTCAGGGCCAGCCTGAACTACAAAGCGAGACCCTGTCTCAAAAAGCAAAAACCAAAAAACAACAACAAAAAAAGTACACCCATGGAACTGAGTTGTTTATCTGACATTGTTATTTGAGTCTGTAAGAACCCTGGGTCTTTTCGGTCCTGGAGAGAAGTCACCTACACACAAGGCTGGTGAAGAAGCAGAAGTATATGTGAGTGTGAACCGAGAAACCGATACCCCTCAGAACCCAACGCAGGCAGGTTTTTAAAGTAAGGGTGGAGGCTGATTCTTCAAGCTAGAGTCTGAAAATCATAGTGTCGTAGTGTGAAGAAAATGCTTGTCTAGTGCTCAGTGGAATAAGATACATTATATTATATTTAGGCATTATATTATGCCTAAATAAGGAGGGTAAAAAAGGGAATCAGCTAAGGATTTTTTTAAAGGGCCAAAGTAATTCAGAATCTATCATGGACAGAAAACACGAGAAGAGAACCCCTCACCAGAGACTCACCTCTCCAGGGCATCTCCACGTGGGGTCCGTTTTCGTGTGTTAAAACTGGAAGCCATCAATTTTCATACGGTTTCTTCACACAAATATTACATGGGGAGAGGTGAAAGGAAAAATGTACCCATCAAATGGAGCCTGTGTCACCCAGTGACCACTGAGCACGGTATGTTTTCAAAGGTTTGGTTATTGGATTTTAAAACAGGCTGAGGATCCATAAAACAAAAGTTATGACCATAGCAATAATAACAGTGATCTCGAATTGTAACTATCAGGGTTTGTACTTCAAGGTACACCTAGCAGACAAGGAAAGTGCACTTCTGGGCATGTCTGGGCCAAAGGGGCAGGACCTTGGGTACTACATCCAAGCCTTTGTCTAACAAGCACAGCTTTCCTGAGGCCGTGAGTCATGCAGCTGTATTGTACAACACCCTGACACACACTTCAGGCTTGGGGCCAATCAGCAGTGGACTGCCACCCCGGAAACCATAAGCCGAACTCAAATTCAGTGTTGTGTATGGGCTGTGCTCGTGACCGCAGCATGGGATGGAATGCAGAGGAGGAGAGAAGGGACCGGAAGAGGGAACACAGACACGACGTGAGCACGGGCTTGGACTCTGTCACTTGAGAAGTGACCAACCCCACCACATGAGTGGGTGAAGAATAACAAGAAAGCCGCATGATTGCAGAGCTGGTGGCAAAAATTATTTCAAGAAAAAGTGATCATTCCCTCTCTCTCTCTCTCTCTCTCTCTCTCTCTCTCTCTCTCTCTCTCTCTCTCTCTTTCTCTCACACTCTTGCCAAATTAAAGAAATTATTTCATCTGAGGCCTGCATTTTTGTGTCTACGATATAAGGAAAGATAATCATTTTGTAACGGAATTTTCCATGGTGGAAACAAACTACTCAGAAGATGAAGACACCCAGTGTATTAGCTGTCATTATTCTCTTATTATTTTGTTATGAACTTTAAAACTGTTGATTAGAGAAAAGGAAAATCGTATACATATTCTCATACAATGTCCATTAGTTGTATTTTTAAAATATAATATCAAAGTACATGAAACACATTAAGCATTTCTGTCCACATTCTGTGAGTAATTCATCAATATTGAAAATTATCTTCACTTCCTCATTTATAGATCCCCATGGGTCGGAGGAAACCTTACATTAAAACATCTCCAATTCTCTTTCTACTCTTTTGCTTACCAGTTACCGATGACTCCGACAGCTCGTGTCTGAGGAAATATCAACAACTTTTAGCTTCCAGAGTCCACGCAGCCATTTGGCACTGCTGTCACACACAGTGTTGATTCTGGAGCCTGAACTTCGATTTCTGTCTTTCCAAATGAGTCATTTAGCCTCTCGACCCTTTAAAGATAGGAATAATTTTGTTCTTGGTCTACTTCCCCCGCCAAAATGACTGCTGGTGAGATAATGTCTGTAAGACGAGCTGAATATCTTACAGAAATGTGCCGCGAGTGCTTTCAAAGCACCTTGCTGGATTTTCTGACCCAGAAGGTGAAATGGAAACACATGAAATTGGATTCTTTCAATCACATTACAAAAACTGGGGGAAATGGTAATCTTTCTTGCTTGCCAAAGGAACATTAATGGTTTATTTGCACAAATATGTGAGTAAAGTCTTGCTTGCCTGGCATGAATTCCTGATGAATAATTATTGCTTTTAAAATATTCCATAAGCATAAGTGTATCTGAGCAGTACATGGGAAGCCATCAAGGACTGCTAGCTGGAGAACTCTAGCTGTTGCGAAAGCGCTCTCTTCCGCACGTCTGTGATTAGGGCAGCACCGTCTACCAGGTCTGCCAAGGACCTCGGTCATTCTGCTCTGTGCTTCAGCGTCCACCCTTCTGTCTCTGTGCTACCACGTACCTATTTCCACTGATGATTCTGCTCACTCCATCTCCCACAATGCTCTCTTCTCAGTTATTGGAATCTTCTATTGGTTACTCGATGGGCTATGATATTTTTTCCCTTTTATTCTGCTTATCCGTGATACACACTGTCCCTAGTTCCGTTTCCTGGTACTTACACTGAACACTTTTCATGCTACTCTTGACAAATAGTCTCAGCTGTAGCCACGTTGAATTATTTGCAGTTCTGCAGCGGCACGGTGCTTCATCCCTCTGGCTTCCCTTAGGAGCGCCTCTCAGCAGCTGCAGAACGCGGGGATCGAAGCCAGGGAGGCGGAAAGGACTGAAAGTCACGCTTCATCCTACGACTGTGTCCCTGGGCGAAATTCCGGCTTTCTCTCTCCTTTAATGTCTCCTCTGTGAAATATAGATGTTAAAAAATTTTGATCCTAACTTAGAACGAGAAGATGAGATAACCCATGTAAGTAAAGTGCCGCACACTGAGAATTCCTGCCATCTGCATTTATTATTATAAACTGCTTTATTTTCACAAATCATTTTTCCACCTACCTCCCTAGCGGGAGGGCAAATGCTAATTTTGTCCTGTGTTTCCCTTTCAAACATGTACCCTAATATGTGCTTAACATTATTGTACGGATGCCCAGTGTATAGTCTGGAATATGAAAATTAAATAGAAGTAGATTCAGGATTTAATTACTTGCTAATTTTGGCAAATAAATAGTACACACACACATATACATATAGTATATATGTACTACATGTGTGTGTGTGTCTGTGTGTATATATACACACACAACTTGGTATACATAGATAGATAGAAAGATTACAGATAGATAGATAGATAGATAAATAGATAGATAGATAGATAGATAGATAGATAGATCCCAAGAATACTACAGTTCCTGGTATTTGTCACAAACTTTCCTACAGAGATAAACATTTTCCTTCTCTTGTACTATGAAATGCACCATCCCCTAGAGCTTCATGGTAAAATAGCTTTTCTTCTTTGAGTCCATTGTTTTCTTTCATATTCACTTTCTCAAGGACACACACACACACACACACATTATTATAATTTATTCATCAGAGTCCAAATGACTTTCAATGGCTTAACATACAGTTAGGTACAGATATGATATGAATTTCACAACTTTTGGTAACTAAAATTTTTGAGATTAAAACTGGTTATACTAATGTATCATTATTGAAATATACAATCATATAATGTGATAATAGCAAACTATTATTTAAAATATATATTTTAAAGTATGAGAACTGATCAATTATTCCATTATCCAAAATTAAGACCTACTAAACAATGTGTACTTTTTAATGTCTGCATAAATATAATTACTGTATTTATAATTTCATTAAAATATTATTACACATTTAATTGAAAAAAGTGCAAGAAATTAATACTTTGTAATTCTTGGAATCAGTGTTGCTGTAACTGTTTCTGAAAGCAATTTGTGTATCAAATGAGTTACAGACTGAAAGAAATAAACCAGCTTGATCTTTTGTGATAACGAAAAAATTTTAATCAGAATTTTGTCCTTGGGCATTTGAAAAATATTGTATTTGAATTTTTTAGTAATTTGACATTGGCCCTTAATGAACAAATTTTTTAAAAAAATAAAGAAACCAGCAACAAATCAATGATTTGCCCCTATAAGTTTCCAACCCAGAGGGACCAAAGAAATAAAAGCTGAAGGTAGAGATAGTTCTTAATCATTTCTACTTCCCTCCCTCTATACCTTCACCATGAGGGTTGGAAAATCCCTTACATTGTCCTAGCTTTTATCAAAACTGTCTGCCACAACTTTTCTTATAAGAAGAGGAAAACATTAATTTCCGACCCAGAGAACATTCCAATGCCACTGTAAGACCTATCCAAAAGTTTCAAACTTTTTAACTTGCAAATGCCATTTTCAGCAATACAAATCCACATGGAGCTTTGTACTATGTGTTTTCCTTTTTTCCCTTTCTATCGGCAGAATATATTTACTGTTGTATTTCTGCTACTTCCTTCTTCTATGTGGGACAAGTTGTTTAAACTTATACCACCTCAGTTCTTTCTTTATTCACAGAAGAGTTAAATCACATCAGCATCACATTCCTGCTACAACTTTCACAAGTAAACATGGAATTGATGGCTTTAAGAATGAAAAGTTCACTGGCACTTTTTAGAGTCTTGCATGATTCTCACCAACTCAAAAGCAAGGTTTCCTCAGCATCATGTTCTTTTGGGGATGCTGTGAGAGAGATTTCCACTCTTTCCTTTTCTGGATTCTGAACTTTCTTGTGTTCCTCCACTGGATTCCAGAACTTCCTTGGGTTCCTCCACTGGATTCTAGAATTTCCTTACATTTCTCCACTGGATTCTAGAACTTCCTTGTGTTCCTCCACTGGATTCTAGAACTTCCTTGTGTTCCTACACTGGATTCCAGAACTTCCTCGTGTTCCTCCACTGGATTCTAGAACTTCCTTACATTTCTCCACTGGATTCTAGAATTTCCTTGTGTTCCTCCACTGGAGTGTTTCATCTCCTTTGTTTAGTGACTCAGAGTGATATTCTTTTGGCTGTTGTCTCCCTGAGGGATATTCTCCAAAAGTTTACTTAAAATAGAAAGGGCTAGTTTGCCCTCTCTACAAAAGCCTAAAGCCCTTTTTAAAAAAAAATAATTTTGACTCTGTATTGATAGCTTTATTGGTTCATAACCAGAAACCTTTTTGACTTCTGGTGGTTGTCAATTTTCTATTACACCTATAGGACCTCTGTACTTTGCTGGGTGTTGAGGATATAGCTGCAGGAAGTCACATGGTGCACATCGGTCACTCAGGCCTCAGCCATGCAGATGGAGCTTGCTTAATTTTCCGTCGCTTTTACTCTGTGTAGCCTCCTGCTCTCTGTGCTTCCCCCTCAGAACTCCTTGTGTGTGAGCACAGGAGACTCTGGTCTCTGTATTCAAATCTGAGGACAATTGATGGTCTTGGTTTAGGCTTGATTTTTTTTTTCTGGTAGCTATCGTCAGCCTTAAGTCTGATGATCATAGGGCTTAACATTTTCCAGACCGCAGCTCTACGTCAAGTCCAAGGGTCCCGAGTAAAGCATTTCCTAGGATGAGTTTCACAGAAAGAGCTTGTTTAGTTCCCACAGAATTAAATCTAATACTTGAATCCAATATTCTTGGCAAAGAAAAGTAGCAGGCTGCTGTGGTTTGATCATTTGGTCTCAGTCGAAAAGTAATTCTCACAAAGAAAGAATAAAACAGCATTGCCCTCTATCCTGAAATTTTCTAAAAGCTAAAATGATAACTGACATTTTACTATTGAGCATCCTAGAAAGAACAGAAAGAAGTTAATATGAAAATATGTGAAAAGAACAATAATAGCTAATGCATTGTGGTTAGAGTATAGATTTAAGGATTTCAATTTTCTAAGCATGGCTTCCAAACATATTAACATCAAATCTAATTGTTCCAAAAGAAGTCAGCTTAACTGATAAAGAGGTTGATGAAATAGAAAGTATTAATATTATTGCCTAAAAAAAAATCACCTGAAATCCCAGGTGACTGATGATTGCAGTATAGCTGAGACTCTCTGAGACTATGGGTTATTAAAGTGTTTCCTTAACCCAAGAATATCACTGAGAACTGAAAATACAGTGATGTG
This sequence comes from Thryonomys swinderianus, assembly GCA_004025085.1. NCBI lineage: Eukaryota > Metazoa > Chordata > Mammalia > Rodentia > Thryonomyidae > Thryonomys > Thryonomys swinderianus. The sequence goes on from PVIC010019462.1 coordinate 13,916, forward strand.
AAAAATAAAAATGTTTACTGATTTATTCTGTTGGCTTTCCCTTTCAAATCCAAAACTAAAAAAAAAAAAAAAAAGAAAAGAAAATTTTCCAAACTCTAAATGTTAAAATCTTAGCTATACAAATACAACTTTAAAAGATAGCCAATATAATTAAAATTCAGGTATCAGGAGACATATGGTAATGAATTTCTAAGACAAAGATGTGATCAAAGCATAATTTGATAACATCAAATTGAGGGGAAAAAATTCCCTCTTTGGGCTCACTTAGCTCTGTGTGTCTACCATGAATGCAGCATTCCACACTGAGTTCCCATTGCCTAAAAGTTTGTACTGGGTACATGTTTATAAATCTAAGTAAGTAGAGGAACAGAAATCAGTGGATCCGTGTGATATTCCCACATTGATTGCAGTGGCTTCCAGGTGGAGCCCGTGGTCACCATTTGACAGGACTTGATGTTTCAGTGACATTGGTCGTTGCAGTAGCAGCCAGGGCCACCAGCCACATCTCAGTCAGTCCTGTCCCCGAATAGCCTGGCTGTCACCCAGGTAAAATGCGGGATGTGTAAATAGCCTCCTGGCTCCAATCGATCAACAAGTCCCACTGTCCGCATCTTCGGAGCTGTCCAAGGTCGGCACCTGCTGCCTCACCCTTCTCCAGTGCGTTCGATTCAGTGAGCTCTCGCCGCCTCCTGAAATCCTTCCACCTCGCTTCCCTACACGATGTAACTCTGTTTATCTTCCCATTTATCCATGCTGACTCTTCTCCCCCAAAGGATGTTGATTGACATGTTCCAATTTCTCTCCCTCCTCTTTCTCTCTTGTTAGTATTTAATAAGTTTAATTTATTATCTCTCAAAAATTATATTTAGTTTTCTCCTTGTATTTGTCTGCTAATAACACAGTAGCACAGAGGGAGTAAGTGATAACGTAGGGAGGTGTGCAGGATGATCGCCCAGGCCTCCGGCGCAGCCTCTCGAGGGGCGAGGGGCGTGTCATGGTTGTGTGCGAGGAGGAAACGACCCTACTGAGAGCACGAAGCCGGAGACTGAGTGGGACCAGGTTCAGACTTCTGTAAGAACTGCTGCTGTTAGAATTCACCCCAAAGACCAGCTCTCAGGGGGAAGACTCCTCACCAAGCCAGTTCTCTTCAAGGAACTAGCATCTCCCAATAGCACCACCTGGGAAGCAAGCCTTAAAGAATGAGCCATTAGGGCACAAATATCCATCCCACAGCCTTCTCCTTTCGTGTATTCAGAGGCTCTTTAGCTGCATCATTGTGTTAGATGTGCTACTTCTGACTCCTGAAAGGTGGCTCACTCATCTTACTATGCTGACACTACAGGGTGTTAGCTAAAACTGGAATGCTGGAGAAGAATGCATGACAATCCAGTTTCCTTCCTTTGCACTTTGGAAAATGACCTCAGCGCTCCAAAATTTCCCATTCTCATCTACAGAATGAAGTTTATAATAATGTCACCAAATTCTTGTGTGACTGTATGTTGTTATGTGAGTAAAGTCTTTACCAGAGATCAAACATGTAGAGAGATGGAGTAAATATTATCTAGTATGGCAGCCCTGTGAGGTTGAAGAGAAATTACTCCTCCTTTCTTTGTCTTCATATGCAAAGCCTCCTCTAGAGACAGACACAGAACCTGGCACATGTTATTTACCTCACATTTTTATATATGTAAAGTAAAACAAGGAGATGAATCTTAACCATTTATAAATTTTACTATGGGCCTTACATGACTTCCATTTCTTGGTAAGGAAATGAAGGCCAGAAGGGGTTAAGGCAATTGCTCACATTCTAGCAATTTTTCTGAGAGCGAAGCCCTCGTTACATCTGATGTAGCACAGCATTTCCTCAGCATGGCAAACGGCTTCTTCTGACGGGTTTCCTCATTAGCGAGAAGCGTCAGACACGGTGCTTAAACTTGTCATAATTTGTACTTAATGCATCAGGGATTTCAGTGTTTGTACCAAACAAAAGCCATAGGTGTGAGACCCTGAGAGGGGCGCAGGTTCAGCACGTAACCCCATACTGATGCTGAGCGCACCCCGTTTCCCAGAAACTGCAGTAAAGACGTGACTAGGATGAAGCACTGGGTTGTAATCAGGGCACCTTAATACGATACCTGTCCCAACTGGAGGAAGATTATTCATGGAGGAAAAAAAAATCACAGTGAATTTTTCTTGTCCTAAAAATACCTACTGCTTGATCGCAGTTAGACCATAATGAATAAAAGTAATTAAAGTAGTCACTAGTGAGTACAAAGTCATTTTCTCCCCTGAAACTTGAATCCATTAGCTGAACGAGGAAGGGAGATTTTTGCTTTAATTTTCACTTGGAACCTAAAGTGTGCAGTGTCTAGCTAAATAGATGCTAAATGGCATTCTGTAGTGAGGACATTATTTTATATTAACCCTGAGAAAGGCTTCCCTCCCACCTCTTCTCTCTGAAAGTAGTGATGATGCGAAGAAGAACATGTCCTTCCCCTGATTTGTAGATCTCTCCAAAAACAGATATTATAGGCTATGTAATATGTTATGTTAAATTACATAGATCAGCAAATATTCAATACTTCTTAAAATACAAAAATGAATTTATTTTATTGGGGGGGTACAGGGGCTTGATCTCAGGACCTTACCCTTGCCAGGCAGATGCCAAAACCACTGAGCCATATCGCTGACACCCCAAAGTGAATTTCATATCACTCACTTGAGCACAGGTCCTCTGGATATATTGCATACTATGGGTTCCTTATTTCAGCACTCCAAGGTTGTAAGGAAGCTGTCTACAGAGAGTGTTAAAAGAACCATATATAAAGGCCTGAAATCTGACACATACAAATTTGCAAATACCTGTACTTGTTTACACAAGTGCATATGAGCATATATTGCTACACAAGACTACAGAAGTCCAATTAAGTCCTAGAAATGAAAGTGAGAGAAAAATCATCCTCTTCAGATTGATTCCTATGCTCAGTTCTTTTCAAATCCTTTTATTTTTTGGCCTCACAGTTTTGAGAACTTGGTCATTTCAGATGCATTACAGGAAAAATAGAAACACAAAGCTGAATAGAAACCACAAGTGTGAAAGTTGCGCCGTATCGTCGCCTAAACACGGTGTGACGGCTGCGCCTACATGTCCTCCCAAGGCCTCAAGCAGTCATGGATGGGGCTTTTGCAGAGGCAGATGAACCTCAAGTGTGTGATGCTGGAATTGATCCATCCTGCAGTCCTGGGCATTATGGGTGTAAGTGCCACAGGTACAGAGTAGCCTGATAAAACAAAGAGCTAGAAGAAGTTGCCATCAGCCTTTGTTTCTTTCTATCTTCTCCGTGCCAGGAACCATTTCCTCTCTGCTATGCTGTCTCCCTGCCACCCGGCCTTGAGATCAGTCAATTATGGGCTGAAACCTCTGAAAACCTTTTGCCCTTTGATTTTTGTGTGTGGGATATTTTGTCTTAGCAATGAGAGAAAAGTAACTGAGACAGAATTTGTTACCAGATAAGTGAGGTTAGGGGTTGTGACTGTGTCTGGTTATGAGGTTCAGGAGCCTTTGACACTGGCTTGGAGAAAGAATCTGGAAAGTTTTGGAGATGCCTGATCAAAGGCTGAGCTGGAACGTCTTAGGTTGTACTTGATGGGAGATTTTGGTCAGAGCTCAAAAGACCAAAAAGCCAGTAAAAGACAGGCTCAGAGGTTTCTTCTGGGAACCACTGCATTGACTGTTGAACTGCAGACGTGTGTTATGCCTTGACAGAAAGATTGTCTGCATTTTGCTCATGTCCACAGACTAAGAGCGGTAGGCTTATTAATCTTGCAAAAAAACTTTAAGGCAGTCTATTTTTTTAAGTAGATTTTATTCACTTTTTGTCATGCCAGGGATCAAACTCCAGACCTTGCACTGGGCTAAATCCCCCGGTGAAGGCAGTTTAATATTGAGGCCAAGACATGGCTAATGTTGGGGGCTTTAGCCAGATTTATGTTGAGAATCAAGATCTAAGAGCCTAGGAAAATGATTTAAAATGTCCTAAGTCTGGCTGGAAGGAAGCTCCGGTAGAGCTGTGGACTGCAAATGGGAGCATAAAAGATCTTAATCGATGGAAAAAGACTGGAGAACAGAAAAGACAGCCTGAGGGCTCCACAGAAAGAAGCAGGACTCTACCCTTTTGCAGGCTCAAAATTCCAAGACACTCACAATGCGAAACTGAGGAGAGAGCCCCAGTGAACCGTGCTTCAAAATGGCAGCAGCCTAGGGACACTGTTCCTTGGGATTTGATTCATACACACTGGACCCCTGTAGCCAAGACACAAGCAAACCAGCTACTGCTCCAGCTGGCAGGAAACCTTGGCTTCATCTGCCTGGTTTTAGGTGCTTGCAGAACACAAGAGTGTGGGGACGGGAAGGCTCCCACCCCTTTCCGGAAGAAGGGCTGAAAAGCGTGCCCCTGTGAGCACAGTGTGTGATGCTGGGAGTGTGAATCTGAAGGCACAGTGGAGACTCAGAAGTTCAGAGAAGCCAGGACCACGCATCATCCCAGGAAAACTGCAAGGAGGGAACAGAGCTGGCCTAAGCGCGAAGCAATAGGAGCCACAGCCGGTAGAAGTGCTGCAGGGCGGAGCCGCCCAGGCCTAAGGCAGCTCACATTTTGCCACAAATTGCCTGCATCGTGGCATAGGGAACTACAGGACTTAATGTTTGTCCTGCTGGCTGTTGGATTTAACTTGGTCCCATTTCTTTGTATCCTCATATTTGTAACTGTAGAATGGAAATCTCTATTTTGGGCCATTGTATGTTGAAAGCATGTAACTTTTTTTTTATTTGTACAAGGGTTCACAGCTAAGAGTTTGCCTTACATCAAAGATGACATTTTGGACTTGAGCTTTTCGCCAAAGCTGAAACTGTCAGGACTTGGGCAACATTTAGTGATGGACTAAATGCCTTTTGCATACAAGGATGTGAGTCTTTGTGTAGGGACAAGGATGGGGTGGTACTGTGTTGTGATGTGCCCCTGACGCCTCGTGTGGTCATAGATGGCAACTTTTCAGAGTCGTTGGATCTAGAGTGAATGACAAGGAATCGATTCATAGTGAAATGCTAGGATCAAAGACACTGGGATTAAGGGTGTGTTACCCCCTTAAATTGCCTGGACAAAATATAAGGGATGGAGAGAGCTGTAGTTGTTCCTTGTGGCTTTGCTGCCTTCTGTCTGTCATGAACTGTTTGTCCTCTGCAAAGCCCCTGGGTCATGCTGCCCCTCCTTGGAGGAAAAACTAATTATGTACCAAATCTCTACAAGCTGTGAGCTAAATAAACTTTTTCCCTTTTGATTTGGGTGGTAGCTATTTTCTCTCAGCAGTGAGAGAAAAATTACTAAGATGCATGGCATTTCAAAACTATTTTTACTGCACCACTCTAAAACACTTTATATTTTATATCATTATTATCATTTATAAACATAAACACTTCCTGAGAGTCAAATGAAAGCAGGGACATGGTCGATAAATTGATGAATGTCTTAGTGGTCGGGAGCTCGGTCAGGGTGTCATGACAGACTGAGAGAAGGAAGCTTGGCTATTGCTTTAGCTAGCGGCAGACGTTGGCATCATCCGCACAGCTGTCCTCAGTGGAAGCACCACCAGGAAGCCAATGGAAGAAGCTACGTGCACGGCGGACACAGTGTGGCTCTGTTTCCATTCAACGCTGTCATCCCTGTCAAAGAAAGTAGCTCAAAGCTAAGCACGAGTGCCATTTTATGAAGAGGTGTATAATGTTTATGGCAGGTTTGGAGGGAATACGTTTCTGTGTCTCTTACCATTATAGTGGGAGAGGATATACTGGGATACATGTTTGTGTCTTTACAAACACCAGGCTTCCTGCATGACACATTATTCTGCTGAGGACACATTTAGGGATTTGGTTGATTTTATAACTTCATTTTACTTTCCTTTCAGCATTATCATTTCTTTTTTTTTATTTAAGTGACAAGACTGGACACACATTTCAGATACAGTGCATGGGATCTGAGCTATTGACCTCTCAGCTGACTGAAGTGGATGAGGCAGGCGGGTTTATTGCTGACCCACTACCTGAGCATTTGCAGTCATGTTTATGACAGCAAGTATCACCGCAGCTCAAGTGGAGCAGAGAAGGCAGGGATTATACAGAGCTTTTGATGTAAACGACTTCAGAGGTTCTTCAATAGTTTAAAACTAGAAATTCCACTTGACTCAGATATTTCCTTTTTAGGTGTCATTCTCAAAGAGTTAAAAGCATCATATTACGATGATATATGTATAACTATGTTTATAGAAGCACAATTTCAAAATAACTACATCTTGAAAGCAGGGCATTTGTTTATCAGGAGATGAATAGATAATGGAAATGTGGTATTTGTACACAATCAAGAACTACTGTGCCATGAGAAAGAGAAATTGAGGTCACTTATACGAAAATAGATGCGCCTTGAGACCAGCATTAAGACAAGTCAAATATACACATTTAAATACTGTGTGGTTTTTCATATAAGAGACGCAAATTATAAATAAAAAACCAAAATAAATAATAGATAATAGCAAGTAGGGAGATAGATCTTTCCTACAAGAGAAGGGGATCAAGAGATGGAGGGAGAGGGAAGAAAGGAGAAGGAAAGAGGATAAAGAAAGGAATTAAGATGTGTTATGTACGTGTGATGACGCTGAATAGGATGGATATTATTCTTTCCAACCTGCTGGATGTCAGATGTGTGAAGTTCACGTTTCCTAAAGTTGAAGATTGAATTGCAAAAGACCAAGCAGGTCAAAAGTAGGAAAGATTTACTGGGAACAGGAATAGCTCCGGGAGACAGGAGGGGTCCTGAGAGTGGGTGAGCACTGAAACCCTTTTCACCGCTAATTTATGGAGCGAAGTCCCAATGTCAGTGTACTGCGGGTCAAATTACAACCACCCTGTGTGATTTCAGGTGTAGCTGTCTAGCTAATATGGGCCCCGCGGGGAAGTGGGCCATGCAGCAAGGGGGCCTGACAGACACACGGACCAGGGCTTATCTGTGATGCCTACAACAGGAGCACTTGGGGAAGTGGTGGATACAGGGCTCTGCTCACCCGCCTGGGTGGCTGTGGATTTAAAATGACCCGCTGAGTATCAGGCTCTCTCATCCAGGTGTTTCATACAGTGATTACCCAAAACTGAGATGTGAGGAGGAACTGCTTAATTAGGATCATAATTTCCCTGAAATTCAGGATTTCAGTAAGGGGTGGGCTGGGTTCTCTGTTTCCTGAGGAAATTATTTTTTGTCCAAAGTCTTAGGTCACTGTTTACTGTTAATTGGTCTGTCACAGGCCCTGCCACTACCTAACTGCTTTACTCAGAAACTAGTGAAATAACCTTTTTTTCCTCAGTGCCACTCAAGGAACACAAACATGATGTACTGTGAATGTGCTAATAAAAAATAGGATAAAATAAGATAAAATAGTGGAGAAAACTTTGGGTGTCTTTACAAATGTATATCACTAAAGTTTGGTAACAATGTTTAAAAGATTGGATTTTGAGCATTTCTGAATGGAACTGGCACCATTGTTTCTTGCTTCACTCATGACACAAATGATAAGGTGGCCAGGAGTGTCTATTGCATGCCAGGTTCTTTCTGTATAGATGTGAATTATCTCACTATAACTATATGGCTAACATACTGCTGCTATGTCATTTTAGAAATGAAATAACTGAAACAGAGGGAAGTAAATTGAGGCAAGGAACTCAAAAGTACCTAACTAGGGCTGGAGGGTTAGCTCAGTGGTTCCGCGCCTGCCTCGCAAGCGCAAGGTCCTGAGTTCAATCCCCAGTTACCACACAGAATGCTGGGCATGGAGACACGCCCACCAACAATCAACACCGCATACCACAATTCTGGATGTGGTGGCTCACACCTGTCATCCCAGCACTCGGGAGGCAGAGACAGGAGGATTGCTGAGTTCACAGAGGCTTGCCTGGGTACCATAGTGAGCTCAGGGCCAGCCTGAACTACAACGCGAGACCCTGTCTCAAAAAGCAAAAAAAAAAAAAAAAAAAAGTACCTAACTAGTAAGCAGTAGATTCAAGATTGCTGTCTAGATGTAATTTGAGTATCTAAGATATTCATCAAGAACCACGAGTCTAAGTATTGGAGAAAAAGATATTGGGGATTTTCATATCCTGTTGAATCAATTCCAATCATGAGTTTTCATTTAAATGACTTTTATACATTACAATATTTATTATACATAATTTATTATACAAATTTATTATACATAATTTATAAATATATAAATTATATATCCTATCAATATAAAACAATAAATAAGGAAGTGTTCTTAAAATCTACATACTCAGAGAAAACCACTGTAAATACATTTGTAGAATTCCTTCCCATAGCTCCTGTCCATCCAGACTCATTCCTGCAGGATGTCTCTTTAGAGATAAAGTATATGTAGCTCTACAAATATGCCTGAGTTACAGTGTACTGACATCATTTTTATATACACTGAGGGCTGTGGAGAACTGGTATTCTGACATCTTGCTTATTTTTTCTTCGTAGGGAGACATATCACCCACAGTCAATTATTTTCTGTATGCATGCAATCACTTCTATTTAACACACTTTAAAACTTTTATTTTGGACTTCCTTATTTTTACTTTTCTAAGTTCGAGTTTCACCGAGCTGCTGCTAAGAGGCTTTGGACTTAGGTAACGAATATGCTCCAAAGGCCTGAGTAGTTAACGAGAGACCTCACACCATTGTCCATTAATCAAACAACGTGCTACAAAGCATGCTGGTATTCTACAACTGGCCTTATTAAGACCAGAAAGTAGCTTGAAATTTTAAATTAGGCAAAAATAGTTTTCATTCCTGGTCATAGCTGTGGGTAAAGTTCATGAGGAAAACAAAAATGAATGCAAGAACATAATAATTTTACAAGTGTTTTTGTTTCACTGCTTGTGTTTCAGCCTGTTATGACTGGGTGGCCACAGTCAGATATGACAGGATTTCTCAGCTGTGAGCAACCCTAAGTTCGTCTCCAGTGATCAAAGCTCAAAAGATGCATCATTTTATAAAAATAGCTTTGATATTAATCATGCCAGTGCCAATCAGTGTTTCAAGGGGGTTAGAACATCCCATCTTTCTTCAGTGACACCTTCACTGTGGTGGTTTAATCAGGTACTGATTACAAGATGATCGGTAAATTTACAAGCACTGCAGGAGAAAGCCTGTGGAAAGGCTGTTTCTCTTACCCCTGTGTGGTAGTCAAGTTTACATGCCCGTAGGGCTAAGCAGCTTGGCCGAGTTTCACAGGAGTGCTATCTGTGTGTTGTTACCAAAAGTGTTTTCTAGATATGATTAACCCCTGTGATTAGTCAATGGAGTCAGTTATGCAGGATAACCTGAGAAGGACCCGCCTCATTACATGAAAACGCTTGGAAATAGACACGAAGGCTCCCCAAGGAAGGAAAACAAAACCACTCGGGATCTGCAAATCCCACTTCTACCCTACAGGCCCCACTTGCCCTTCTCCAGTTGCTTGTCCTATGCAATTTTACTTCCTAATCAACTCTCAAAATTGCAAAAGCCAATTGGTTTGATACATTTTTTGCATGTTTCCTGGTTGTTACTTTCTCAGCTGGTCCAGTGTTATGGCTTTTATTTAGACGTCTGCATGAGCGTCAAGAACTCAGAGGTGGGGGTTTGAAAAACGATGAGGTGATGAAGGCTTAGAGACGGCTTGCCGTGAGGAAGTGGGTTCTGATCAACAGAGGACACCGCTGGGCTATGGCCTGGGAGGGATCACTCACTCCATTGTGTCCCCCCGTCTCTTGCTTCCTGAGTGCCGCTTCCACCGCAAGCCCTTCTCAGCGGCTCTTCCTGCCTCGGAGCTGGTGACTCTGCTCTAAAACGGCGAGTCAAAATAAAACTCTCCTCCTTAGGCTGGTGGTGTCAGATATTTTGTCCCAGAGATGAGGAAAATAAAAAAGATACGTAGACAGATAAAATATCCTTCTCATTTCATCAGAAGTAAAAACTCAGCTATCATCTGGCATCATTTGGAACACAGTTGTATTATTTGTTTCATCCTACAGAAGCTATTACGAAGAGCTAGGGAATTACTACTTAGCAAAATGTTTCACCCTCACACAGAGACCGGGCAGGCAGACACAAAGGAAAAATACAAGCTTTTTAAAAAAATTACACAATCATTAAGAAGAAAAGAGTTGTGAGTCACTTAAAGGAAGAAAATTCTAAGCATCTTTTTTCCACATTAAAGTTTGTAAACTACTATAACAGAGATAATTATTCCACAGATAGTTCTGTATTTCTATCCAAGATCTATCTTAAAATGTTTATGAGGGTTTGGTTATGTCCTACGACCTCTCTGGCCTTCACTTCCATCAGTGTTATGATGAAGAAGTTGAACTAAATGAACTGTAAGTTCAAAATTGCATTTTCTGGATGAAGATAATATTCTGCTCTTTGCAGACTTGGTGAAATGAAACGCAGACCCAGTTCACATTCTTCCTGCCATTTGAGTCTTCTGTCACTGCCCCAGAAAGACCAAGTTTCTTCAAACCCACAGCATAGTACTTACACTACTGTCACATACAATTTTAAGTGATGTGCATTGTGTTATACAACTTAGATAGAGTCAATCTGAGTAATATATTAGCCACTGTAACAAATAATTACTTAGAATCTAATATACAGTGAGGAAATATTGATAGATGTGCTTCATCTTAATTAAATAGCTTCAACTGTGTTTTATTACATAGGTTGATCAGCATTTCCTTTCAGTCAGTCAACGCCACATTTTCTATGGAAGGGGTCCAGGAAATCAAGACAAAGGGAAGAGAGACAAGAAGAAGAAAAAAAAGCGGAACAAAGACATCGTACACAGGGACACACTGACATCAATGAATCTCAACATTATGTGTCCTAAACAGGAGCTAAAATTGATCATATCAACGAGAATGAAAATGAGGAAAGGGGATTTCGAGAAGGGAAAGAGAAGAAAGAAAAGCAGAAAGGGATTGAAAAACATCAGTCATTATTATGTGCAAACACCTCTTTTCTCAGATGATATAAACTGTACGTACTACAAGCATGGACCGATGAATGGTTTCTCATTACGTACGTGCTATGGAAAAATATCAGCATGAAATTGTGGAAAATCTCTATCCAATTAAAATTCATCTTAAAATAGAGCATATCCTCAACTGACAAGCCATGACAGCTCATCTTTATGTGAAAATTCAGGACACAAACAGCACTAATGAGTTTCTAGCAATGTACCACCCTTTGATAATAAAACTGTTTCCAGTTTTATGAAAAAATGATGCTGCCTCATTGACAAAAACAGATATATTTTTTCATGACATAAAAGTTTGAGAAAAAGGAGTACTCTGACATAAATAGACAAGTGAAAGAATTCTGTCATTTTGTGTGCAAAAAGGAGCTAAAAGTGAAAGTGTTATAGCTAATTAATTAGATAACCCTGATAAACTATTTAATCACTCTGGTCTTTTGTACATAGAATGAGGAGTTTGGAATTGATGATCCTCACAGACCCTTCAAAGTTCTTCCGCATCAAAGGCTTTTCCATCAATTTCTAAAGTGAAACATAATTACTGAAAAAAACCAGATTACATTGGAGGGAAGCCATCAGATATATTTCCCTTTATCTTGGTGCCATGATGAGATAATAGAACATCAAGTATTGTTGGTTTTTCAGAAAAGGCTGCAGGGAAATACCATGTGAGGCCTTTTCATGCCGAAACTATGTATTTTCAGAAGAAATAATACAAATGGAAAAGTTTAAGCTCAAACAGCAAAACCAAGGCTCTGAGTCATGTAATTACGTATTGATTAGATTTGCTGGTCTTTTCCAAAATATTTTGCTGTGATGCTACCACTCACCGTCGGGCACTGAGAGACTGGGCGAGCCCCACGCACAGGCTGAGTTTCTGCAGTGTAATCCCCACGTTCCAACTCTGCCTTCGGGCGGCCCTCAGCTCACTAGGTGTGACGATGATTTAAAGAAAGATCTGTGCTTCTTCTGTGGCCTCTGGTGAACCACCCTCTTGTTACCGTCTTTCTTTTTCTGTATATAGTCATCTCCAACTATGATTCTGGACTGGGATAGTGGCAGTAGCTAAGAAAGTAGAGCCTTGATAATCTCTTGCGTGGAAGGGAGTTTTAGGAGCCACAGAGAGCAATTCATGATCCAGTCATCTGTCTCAGCCTAATTGTTGTCTACCATCCCCTCTCAAGGAAACCTAACACAGCCCACAGTCAGCACCATCACTCTCAAGTACTGAATCTTGGCTCTCTCTCTCTCTCTCTCTCTCTCTCTCTGTCTCTCTGTCTCTGTCTTTCTGTCTCTCTCTGTCTCTCTCTGTCTCTCTCTGTCTCTCTCTTATCTGTGAATGGAAGTATTTACTGATCCTATCCTTTGGTGGAGTTATCATCCAGAGTGACATTTGCATGTGTGGGTTTAGCGTGTGTGTGTGTGTGTGTGTGTGTGTGTGTGTGTGAGAGAGAGAGAGAGAGAGAGAGAGAGAGAGAGAGAGAGAGAGAGAGAGAGAGAGAGAGAGGGAGAGCAGGGTACATAGTTTGTATATTTGTTTTTTTGAGACAGGGTTTCGCTTTGTAGTTTAGGCTGGTCCTGAACTCACTATGTAGCCCAGGCAAACCTCGAACTCAGCAATCCTTCTGTCTCTGCCTCCTGGGTGCTGGGATTATAGGCATGAGCCACCACGCCCAGCACTGTGATATGTAGTATTGATGGTTGGTGGGCGTGAGTCACCATACCCAGCATTGTATGTGGTTACCGGGATCGAACTCAGAGCCTTGTGCTTGTGAGGCAGGCACCGGAACCACTGAGCTAACCCTCCAGCCCTCATAGTTTGTATTTTTGTTTGGTACACTGCTGCCAGAAACCCAAAGCTTCAACTGGTCCAATGGATAATACTGAAAATTATATTTTGGCTTTGAGCTAAAAGCAATTATTTATGCTATGTTGGGAAATATGCTAATATGATTTGATTATAGTAACATTAATGGGGAGTGTTTGAGGATCAGAAAGACAAAATGTAGTTGACATTAATGCATGTTCACAGAAATCTATTTTGCCTTTCTGAGACAGAGCAACAGAAGCCATAACACATTTTCAAGCTTCTCCTATTTAATTTTAGCCAGGTGGCTCACTACAAGGCTGTCCATTAAAATGTTCAATTTGTGCTTCTCCATGTGTTTTTTTTTTTCCCCTTTTATACTTTGGAGAACTGATCAAATTTGCTTAAAAATGATGAGTTAGAAATGTGGTCGGTTAGTAAGAAAATTGCCTGTCATATCATCCTAGGAAAATCACTTTTCAAGAATTTTAAGCAGTGCTCAGGTGTTCTCTCACCCACACTACATCACAGCAGAGTGACCATTTCAGTGGGAAACTGGAAGGCTGACCTCAGAAATGCCTTGGGCCTTGTGTGACTTTCAGGGAGCTAGTTCAAAGGTGACGAAAGGGGTTTTATCCAGGGCAAAAATAGGCCTCAATCTCTAACTGTGAAATATTTGGGGTAGACAGACAGGAGGATGTATTAACCTCAAAGGTTTTCTGAGTCCTAGAGAACCTTGTCTTTCACAGATATAACTTAACTCAGACCTCATGTGAACAATTCAACAGCAGCAGCAGTGACAGAACCCATAAGGTGAACAACTATACTTCACAAGCAGTTCTGCTTGCGATGATCCCAACTTTCAAAAGAAGAGATCTGAGATTGCCTTTGTTCATTGTGAACCCTAATATCAGTTCTTTCAAAATGATTATTTAATAAGAAAGACACAAAATACAAAGTAAGATAAATGCTAGTCTATTGTTTGTCAGATCGTGGGAAGTCAGATAATTCAAACACTTAAAAAATATATTGCCCAAAACTGAGGCAATACAGTGCTAAGCTGGAGAAAATCTAGAGGAAATGAGCACATAAGAACTTTAAAATAATGATAATGAAATGTCTAGTGCAAAAAAGTTCTTCAAAAAAGTTAACTACAACAGAGAGAAGGAAATTATGAGCATACGTATTTGGCTTGTAAGACACACAAAATATATGTGATAAATCATTAATTTTGTGATATCAGAAGAAATGAAATATACTAGGTAGATATTGTTAAGTAAATGTTTGTGTTGTGGGTAGTTGTAAACTGGAACTAAACCCCAGAAGACAACAAGGGACAGCTACAATTATCCTGCTTGCAATTCTTGGAATTTTTGAATCTCCACATTGATCATTCACTATTTTTGGAAACATTTCCACTATTACATTTTAAAATATTATTTCTCTGAATTCTTAATTTTTTGTTCCTTTTTATGGTAACCTATTAACTGTACACATATACAAACAACAAACTCTGCATATTTGTTTATCCTCTCACAAATTTTAATTACCTTGAGATTACTTATAAAGTATAAAACCATTTATAGGCATTATAAGTAGTTGTTATGCTGTATTGTTTGGGGAAGAGTAATGGGAGGGTGTGTACATATTTGGTGTCTTTGATCTTTTCTGTGCCCAACTGGTCAAATCTTCAAGTGTGACATCTCACAGATGTGGGGAGACCTTATAACAGTCTTGCGGTGCCCCAGAGCTCTTGAGTACTTTGTTCTGATATGCTATTTTGTCTTGAATTTTTCTTTTATTATTTCAGTTGTTTCTATTTTCCTGAGTACTGCTATTAAACTGTTTCAACTCTGTGGCTAATGCAAATAACAATACCATGATTACCATCACTGCTTACCCACACACACCTAGAGCACACATTCCACACACAAGCATATACATCTCTAAAGAGTAGCGAGAAATGATGAAACACAGCACAAAAATATCAAAAGTACACATTGTAGCTGACTTCCCATTATCAATTTTTTTCAATTGAATTCTTTATTGGTACATTTTACATACAGCTCACAATCACACTCAACAATGGGGAATTTGTATCAGCATATGACATGAGTTAATTCTCACTTTTAACCATATTTCTACCCACCCTACAACCCTTCACCCACTATATACATGTGCCTTCTTTTTCTTTTCAAATCATATTTATTCTTTCCCCTCATTATTCCCCCCTACCACATTCCTTTTGAGTATTTCCTATCAACTATTTATCTAGAAAGCTAAGCAGTGAAATCAAAAGATCACAGATAGGCAAGTTCCAGATCTTCTCTTTGACATGAACACCTGTAGATGCAAATGAGCTCTAGAAAATATGACAGCTTTTTTTTTTTTGAGACAGGGTCTCTCTTTGTAGTTCAGGCTGGCTCTGAGCTCACTATGTAGTCCAGGCAAGCCTTGAACTCAGCAATCCTCCTGCCTCTGCCTCCGGAGAGCTGGGATGACAGGCGTGAGCCACCATACCTGGCAAGACAGCTTTTATAGAGTGGGAAATTTCCATAGGAAATTTGGTGTGGGAATGTAATGAGAGCAAGAAATAAATATGATACAGAAAGAAAATAAAAGAGTATGTATAAAGGGGGTGGGGAGGTGTGGGTGGGTAGGGATATGGGTAAAAATGAGAATTAACTTGTGTCATATACTGGTACAAATTCCCCATTGTTATATGTGATTGTGAGATGTATATAAATTGTACCAATAAAGAATTCAATTTAAAAAAAACACACAAAGCAAAATGTTGTGAATTCAGAATTCTACATCTAGAAAAAGAAATAAATAAAAAACAAGAGTGAAAAACAGTTATTAGTATAAGCAAAAGAAAAGAATATTAATTGTTAGCAGACTTGTAATGCAAAACATGCTAAAGAAACATTTTTAGGGTAAAGATATGTGACATTGGACAGAAACTTAGATCTACACAAAGAAATGAAGTGTTCCAGGAACAACAAAATAAAATAAAATAAAATATACCAACAGTCGCCTATAGGGTGACTCAGTTGTTTTACTTTCCACTGGTATGAATGGAAAATCCTTTCAGTAAGGAAATTGTACTTAACATTTGAATTTTAATCTTTTCCCAGGTTAGTAAAATGCATATAGATGCCAGGCAGTAGCTCCAAGTCCATCTACTCAGCCACGACTAACCAGTTAATTGGTGCTCAACATTTTAACGACACAAGCAGCTTGCCAAGACACCAGTGTGGTTTTTGCCACCGCTGTTTTAGGTACTGCTTTTATGTTTTCACGTCCTATCACTCCAGCCTATCGCACGCAATGTTCATTGTTTTACTGAAAACTGGCTTTCTGTGGAATGATTTTGACCAATTGCAGACTGAATTATGATTCAATGATGTCGACCTACAGCCCCACTGTAAATCTAGGAGTAACTATACAAGGTCTACATGGATTATTAACTAATCTTAAAAATCACTGACTAGGGCCGGAGGGTTAGCTCAGTGGTTCCGGCGCCTGCCTCGCAAGCGCAAGGACCTGAGTTCGATCCCCGGTTACCACATATAATGCTGGGCGTGGTGGCTCACGTCTGTAATCCCAGCACTCGGGAAGCAGAGACAGGAGGATTGCTGAGTTCGCGGCGGCTTGCCTGGGCACCATAGTGAGCTCAGGGCCAGCCT
>PVIC010019463.1:0-30525 GCA_004025085.1 Thryonomys swinderianus
AGGGGCTGCGGAGGGGCTGGGGGAGGGGCTGTGTCCGGTTGCAGAAATACCAGGATCGTGTCCCTGGGTGGAGGTAGGTGTGATTCGGGGCCTCGTTAGACAGTTCTGAGTTGAGACGGCCCAGAGATTCAGTAACGTATGTTTCCCAAACTAAGCTCTAAGTTCCCTGGGCAAATACATTTGGGAAATGTTGAATTAAATAAAGTAAAACTGATTTCTTCTCATCAGAACCTTTCAGATATTTCAATATGATGATACTAACATTATTGTGCATTTGCCATGTGCCAAGAACTTTATGGTTATTAATCTGTGCGTTCCTCTGTATATGATGTCACATACAGTATGTCCTGAAATCACCTCGATTTTATAGATGAAGAACCTGAAACAGAACACTTAACCAATCCATGACAGATTAGTCCAAGGTTAGGATTCGAATCCAGAAAGGCCATTTCTGAGCTCAAGCTCTGAGTGGATGGTAATGTTGAACAGGGCGATGGCGCGTGCACAGTGCCCGGCTTCTCTGACCACGCGTGTTCTCCGTGAGGAAAGCCAGCAACATTTTAAGGGACAGAGGTAACTAACCTGTACTATCAGGCAGAGCAGACCTGCAGGAGTGTCGTGGAGCTGTCCATGGACCAAGACTTCAGGAAAGAGGGGGCAGAGGGAGAAGAGCAGAGGACCGAGGCCTTCACCAAAAGAGGCAGGAAACGGAAGACGGCAGTGGCGTCTGGGGGAGACACGAGAGTTGGTGTTTCAGAGGTTGGGTGATGGGTAGGAGACAGAAACACACACACACACACACACACACACACACGGCGCTTAGCAGTATTGTGGCCACCGGAGTCCCCGGTGAGCACTGTTTTAGTGAGCTGCAGGAACGCCTGGCTGGAAGTGCAGGGCCTGGGTCATGAAGCATCTGCGCAGTTCCAGGCGCTGACGCCACCCAGTGGCGGTGCTGGGCGTCGCAAGAGCAGGAGAAGCCGGGAAGCTGGCGAGGGGTGGCCACGAGAGAGCTGATTCTTCAGGAATGCAGCCTCCAGGGCCAAGCACTGGAGCAGGAACAGTGCCAGGCCATGCTGCCAGCACGGGTGCTGGGAGAGGACTGTATGGAGGACTGTTCAGGGTTCAGCTGGGGTGCAGAGATAGGACATTAAGATTCATGCTGTGGGGCCGGAGATTTAGCTCAGTGGGTCCAGCGCCTGCCTCGCAAGCACAAGGCCCTGAGTTGGATCCCAGTAACCACATACAATGCTGGGTGTGGTGGCTCACGCCCACCAGCAATCAATACCACGTACCACAGTGCTGGGTGTGGTGTCTCACGCCTGTAATCCCAGCACTCGGGAGGCAGAGACAGGAGGATTGCTGAGTTCAAGGCTTGCCTGGGCTACATAGTGAGCCCAGCCTGAACTACAAAGAGAGACCCTGTCTCAAAAAAGAAGATTCCTGCTGTGTCTCTCTCTGTCTCTCTGTCACTCATGTGTGTGTGTCCGTGTGTCTGTCTGTGTCTGTGTCCAAGTTTCCACTCAGGTGTACTTTCCCGAGGCATCGGGCTGACTTCTCACAGGCAGCCTTTGGAAGCTGCCCAGACGTATGGGCATACTTCTTGTATTAGACACTCTGCCACGCTCAAAGTGAAACTGTCATTTGGAACCCAGCCCTTTTTCTGTAAATCAATGGGATACGCATTTCATTTAGAGATTAAGCTTTAATAGATTGGAGGTGAAGGAGCCGTGTGAGGTTAAGGATACACAGTCTTCCGCAATTCTGAACGTCTGCATTCTGCTTAGGAAGCATAGAAAACATTTCCACTGAGAATACATGCCGAATATCAGAAACTTCAAAGTTTAGTTTGTTTCTCACCTAAACTCTTAATCTATACACAGCAAGTATTTTTTGTTTTGTTCTGGTTTTGTTTTTTGCTTCTGTATTGGCTGATATAATCATAGGAAAGCTGACGTCTAATTAAGTGATAATAAAATTGATTAGAAAAGCCTTTTAAGAATACAAAGTGTATGTTAATGGCATTGCTGGGACCCGGACATGTGGAGGGAGGGACTGCCCCAGGCAGGTGAGGCCAAGTGGTCACCCAACATAGAATGGAACTGCTTTGAGCAAGTGAAATCAGGGAAGAGACTGAAGGTTTCTCCCCTGAAGGGGGGAGGGGAGGGGCTTTCTGGCTCTCCCAGATCCGCTGGCCTTCAGGCTACGGGGTGGTGGTGGGGGGGGGGACTCACGGGCTTTGCGGCCAGACAGGCTGGGGCGTAGACCTCTGCTTTTTCCTCCGGACTTCCTGACCCCTAAGAAGCCAATCACTTGACCCCTTAGGTTCCTCATTTCCTCTCAAGGATTCTCATGATTCTGTACTTCCACATATATGGCCCTATAGAAATTCATCAAAATGTTCGTGCCCCGCCTATGATTTCAGTGGGACAGTCCGACCTGTCGGTTGGAGCCCTGAAAGCCAGGACTGGAGGAGCCCAGGCCCATTTTGCAGTAAAGTCCCAGGAGACAGAGGCCTGGGGATACGCTGCTCAGGTAGTTAACAGCTCCGCAGGTGGGCAGAGTCCAGATGCCTGACGTCTGGGCCGGAGGTGGAGGGAGGCTGTCTTTGAGACTCTGCTTCCGCTCTCCTCCGCACTGTGGGTTGGAGAACGCAGACATCTCCCGAGGCCAGCGCTGCCTACGTGCTCACCATGCGTGGCTCGCCCCGAGCTCAGCTCAGCTCAGCTTGAGAAGGCTGGCCCTCGCCTCTAAGCAGCACGCCCGCCTCTGCAGAGCCTGGCTGGCGCTTGCCGAGTGCGCAGGGCGCTCGACCGGCCTGTTGGCCCACCGCTCCTCTAAGGGCAAATACGCTGTCATAGTCCCTCTATTGTCCTAACACGCAGCTTACAGAAAACAGTGTCCCTACATGTAACTTTACTGTTAAAATAGCCTCTAGTTGTAAGATAAGAGTTTAGAATAAAATAATGTATAGTAAGAATTTCCAAAGGGTTCACCAGCGCAACAAGAGGGAGACTGAAGGAGTGCGGTGCTGGCCTGAGGTCACCGGGCCTTGAGGGAGTCGCCCTCGTGGGCATCAGATGCCTAGACACCCGTGGGGGTGCTGGCATGATGTCCTGACCTCCTGAAGGCTCTCAGTTTACCCAGTGGCTGCATTCCTAAAAAATGCAAAGCATGTTAAAACGACACCCCAAATGCTTTAGGTTTAGGTGTAAACAAAGAAATGTTTCTGGATTCAGAACATTTAAAACGGGTTTTCGCCTGCATGGATGGCGCCTGATACTGGTTGTCTGAAAGCAAGTCATTCTTCCTTCTGTGAGGCCACCCTAAACCCTGCAGGCTGTCTGGTGCCCGACTGCTCCCTGTCCAGGGTCCGGAGTCCTCAGTCCACCCCGGGGGCGCCGTCCATGCCACTGCCCTAGAGGTGCGGACACTCCGCACTCATGTGCTGTGCAGGGTCCTCAGGGACCTGGGGGGCAGCATGGCAGCTCTGCCACGTCAGCTGCCAAAGCCTCTCTGCAGGACGAGGCCCTGCCCCAAGCGAGGGCCGGTGGCCATGCAGACAGAGCAAATCAGTTTAGTTTTGGCCAAAGAAAAATAACTGCAGTAGATTTCAAATCAATGCGACATAGATGAGCGGGTTCCCTGTCACCCTAGAAACCCAAACTCCACACTCGCGTAGGGGGTGAGCACAGTGAAGTGCCACTTACAGATGATTTGTTCTTTTCTGTTGTCCCATCTTGTCGCCAAAATGCTTTCTCACATTGTTTTCTCTCTCTCTCTCTCTCTCTCTCTCTCTCTCTCTCTCTCTCTCTCTCTCTCTCTCTCTCTGAATTTCTAATTCTTTCCACAACTGGTGAAGCAGTTAGGACTCACAGGTATGTTTGTCTAGGGTGTCCTGGCGGTACCAACATGATGAGGTCATTGCGCTGGAGATACCGGACGAGAGTCGTTAGCAGGCTCGCGAGCTGTGTGTCTTATTCACACGCTGGAAGCTTCAGCTGTAGCGTTTGGATTCTGTCAGGAGTTTGCTCAGAACTGACCCCGAGGGTGGGTTTTGAGCCCATGTGAGAGCAGTATCCTTTCCGTTTTCCCTTGCTGCTGACTTTGCAGGCATAAGGAGTCTCTGCAGTTTCTGAAGAACAGCTTCCCTCGCAGCCAGACCCATCGGCAGAGCAGGCTGTGTGGTGCTGCGATGTATCTCCAGGCTGTGCCACCGCTGGGAAGGGCAGAAGTGGTGCTGATGGCTGTGACAGGGCACCAGCTACTGGCCTGTGCCCAGCATGCACTGTGCCTGTTTGTCCATCAGCATCTGTCGTTTGATTTTGGCTATTTCACTTCATAAGCTATTTCAAGTTAAATAATGAAAACAATGGTATAAAATATATAATTATACTAAAATGTAATACAATTAACATTTATTACTTCACTTGTGTTGAAATTTTAATTGGTCTGCATAGCTATATAAATAGGAAAACAATTTCTTTTTCCTAAATAATTATTTCTTCTAAAGCATAAAAGAACTCAATCTTTTAATTGAGATTGTGAATATATTCAGCTCCTCAGATATGCTGAAGAGGATATAAGTAAATTCATAGTAAAATAAATTTAATGAAGCAGTATATATATTACTAATTTAATATTTCTAGTCTCTGAACATTCTTGTCAGAATTCACTTGAACAGGTATGTAGGAAACTAAAAATCCATACATTAGGAAAATCAAGAAACTATATACACCCAACTACAATAAAATTTACCTTATTTGTAGTGGATTTGTTAGAAAACTAACGTACACGTTCGATAAATGATGTTTGCCAATACTGGGACTCGAACTTGGCCCTTGTGCTTTCCAAGGTAGGCACACTTCTACTTGAGCCAAATTTCTGGCCCGATAAATGATGTTTGATAGTAGATCAATATTGCCTATTGTTTTGGATTAAGGTAGTAATATGTAATTTCTGAAGTTTCTTCCTGCTATAGACAGCGCTGACACCGCCATCTCATTTGCCTCAGCCCGGCCTGACGCGGTGCTGCTGACTCCTGTTCTGTAGTTCAGTGAACTGAGCCCCGAGAATGGTGGTAACTTTTAGCTACTTACTAACTGGCGTCTTCAGGTAAACTGTAGAGCTGGGATTTAAGTTGTCCAGCTTTTGTCTGTCCTCTTGTGCTGCACCCAATTGCCTTCAGTTTGAATATAGAGAAAAGCAATATGGATCTCTCATATTTGGAGTTTAAAATTAAAAAAAAAAAAAAAAGAAAAGGAAGAACCATTTTCAGGAAATGAACGTTTCTGTCATCAACATCAGCGACCCAAACACCTGAGTGATTTGAGGCATCAGAAATGCTGCTGATTTTCTAATTAGCGCCACACTGACCGAGCAGCGGCCTGTGCGCCACGCAAGGCCCACGGCGCGTTTTGTGGGGACGGTCCACACCGGAGCGCAAAGCCTTGGACAGAGTCGGTTGTCCCGAAGCACCGCATTGCCTGCTGTCCCGTGGCACTCCTGCTGGGCAGCGGCCTGGCCTGTGGGGATTGCTTCTCCCTGAAGGTACCTGCTGCATTCTTTCTGAGTACTGTTTCCCTCCTTATATCCCTGTCTGCTCAGAAGAATAAACCCCGGAGGGGAATAGGGGCTGCCGCGGTGGGGGCTGAGGTTCTGTGTGGTGTTGCCAGGAAAGCCCTCGCCACCTGGCAGACTTGATCACAGACCACAGAGGGCAGAGCGTGAACATATGTGCAGGATGGCAGCTTCCAGCAGAGGGCACAGTGAGGACAAAGGCCCCGCAAGACTGGAGGAAGGGAGATGTGTAAAAAGGTCACTGCTGTAATCTAGATGACGGCGTGGCAGTTTGGGTCAGGGAGGTGACAGGGGAAGTGGCAGGAAGCATGATTCCTGACTCATTTGGAAGGTAGAGGCACGAAGTGGGTGTCAACAGGAGAGCTGTGGATTTGGGCTGAGCAGCGGGACAGTTGCTCCGCAATCACAAGCTGGAGCACAAGCTTGTGTCCACAGACACTGCAGCCTGGAAACCCGAGTCTCCCTTTCCCGGGTTGCAGTGCGGCAGGGCTGCAGCAGCAGCAGCAGACGAAGGCCACGGGCCTGGTTATTAGGGCACGCGAGGGGGAAACGCTGCGCGCGCACTCAGGGGATCGGAGAATTAAGTTTGTGATCCGAGGTACCACTGTATTTAAGTACTTGTTTGTGATCTGTTTCTAGGAGTAAAATTTCAGGGTCAGATAATAATTCCCCGATTTTTTGAGGAACGTCAAACTTTTCCACAGTGACTGAACCATTTTACAGAATGGCTGGCAATGTATAGCATTCTGATTTTTCCGCATCATCACCAACATTTGTTATTTTTAGGTTTTTTTTTTTTTGAGACAGGGTCTCACTTTGTAGTTCGGGCTGGCTCTGAGCTCACTATGTAGCCTAGGCAAGCTTCAAACTCAGCAATCCTCCTGTCTCTGCCTCCCAAGTGCTGGGATTACAGGTGTGAGCCACCACGCCCAGCTATTTTTAGGTTTAAAAAAAAATTTTACAGGGCTGGAGGGTTAGCTCAGTGGTTCCAGCGCCTGCCTCGCAAGCGCAAGGTCCTGAGTTCGATCCCCGGTAACCACATACAATGTTGGGCGTGGAGACTCACGCCCACCAGCAATCAATACCGCATACCACAGTGCCGGGCGTGGTGGCTCACGCCTGTCATCCCAGCACTCGGGAGGTGACAGCAGGATTGCTGAGTTCGAGGCTTGCCTGGGCTCCATAGTGAGCTCAGGGCCAATCTGAACTACAAAGTGAGACCCTGTCTCAAAAAAAAAAAAAAAATTTACAACCCTAATATACTTGAAGTGGGATCTCACTGTCATTCTAATTTGTACTTCCCTAAAGTCGTAGGCCATTGAGACTCTTACTGTGCTCGGCAGCCCTTTGTATGTGGTGTATACGTTATGGTATTTTCCACTTGGGCTTCTCGGTGTTCTGTGACTAGTGCTCTCGATACACGTTGAGTTTTAGAAGACAGAAGCAGCAATTCGCTCCCGCACACCTTGAAGAGAAGGAAGTGCCGGTGTGTGTTCCAGGTCTCAGGCGCCTGGCGCTCCTGACTGCTGTCCGGCAGTGTGCCGTCCAGCCGTCCTGAGGGACGCTGCTCTGTCGCTGCCTTACTTCCCACTGAGAGGCCACACACTGGCGAGCAGGCCGAGGCAGCGGGTTGCCATCTGTAAAGGAAGGCGCTGGGAAAACGCCCCAGAGAGCTTTTACAAACAATCTAGAAGCTTTGACTAAGCACCATGTTCTTTAGACATCTCTGTCTGGAAAATGAACTCAAGTGAAAGGGGGAAAGCTTCATTAGTAAAGATCTCAGAGCATTTGTATAACCACAAATCAAAGTATTTACCAGCAGATGACTAATTTATTGTATTAACTAATGGAAAATCTGGCATCTCTTATAAGTACCAATAAAATTATATGTTAACATACACAGTGTTTTAGTTAAAACGTCAAGTGAAATGAGTGTTGTACACTCATTTCAGTGTGTGTTGTACATACAACGTGCCTGGAATTACAGGTTGCTTATCCTTTACAGTACTTGGCGATGCTAGTATTTAAAAATGCAGAGGTTTCTGGATTTTAGATTTTTATAGATTTTACTGGGTAAGTATCTCTAATCAGAAAATCTGAAATATAAAATACTCTGAAGCCCAACACTTTGTGGACATTTGGGATTTCAGTTAGTGTTCTGGTTATAGATATTCAGCCTGTATATAATAGGAATCCCAGAAATTGCACCTAAAATAAAGACTAAAAAGCAACGTAACAGAATAAAAATCTGATGATCCTTGAATGATCGACTATAGTTACCCCACAGTGTAGTTTTGTGTAGTGTGGTAAAATGTAGCATCATTTAACCGCACTACACTGAGTGGCAGTGATGGCTTCCAGAAGATGCTACTCACAACACATCACTGAATTACTGTCATTTTACCCTTACAAACACTATCGGAGTCGGAGATTTGCAGACCAGAATCACACATTTCAGTTTTGTGTGCGTGGCTAACCATTTGCGAAGAGGACCTGGTTATTTGGGTTTGGCATCTTTAGCACTGGTGGTACCAGGACTCTTACTAACAGGACTTTGCTTTCAGTCCTGGCTCATGGAGCAATTCCATGGATTCCTCAACTTCCACACATTGTTTTATTTTTTTTCCTACAGATTTTTGTGGGAAAAGAAAATCTAAAGTTTAAAATTATAAAAAGCATGTCTTTTTACAGGTGTCCCATTGCCTAAAGAGGACATTTCTGCTCCCTTGACCTCCAGCTCCCCAGCAAAGGAAGCCCAGGGGTATGAAGAGTCCCCAGGTGAAGAGGAAGATAAAATCCAAGAAGAGCCCTTAACCATCTCCGAACTAGCGTACAACCCCAGTGCCAGCCTGCTCCCCACCCCAGTTGATGATGATGAGATTGATATGCTGTTTGACTGTTCATCTAGGCTCGAGTTGGAAAGAGAAGACACAGATTCATTTGAGGAACTGGAAGTGGATGAAAATGCCTTTTTGATTGCGGAGGAAGAGGAGCTGAAGGAGGCACACCGAGCCTTGTCGTGGAGCTATGACATTCTGACCGGCCACTTTCGGGTGAACCCACTAGTCAAGAGTTTTTCCAGGCTCCTTGTGGTGGGCCTGGGACTGCTGCTCTTTGTATTCCCCCTGCTCCTCCTCCTTTTGGAGTCAGGTATTGATCTCTCCTTCTTATGTGAAATCCGCCAGACACCAGAGTTTGAGCAGTTTCACTATGAGTACTACTGTCCCCTCAAGGAGTGGGTGGCTGGGAAGGTTAACCTCATGCTCTACATGCTGGGCTGCTCATGAGGGCAGCACCCTCCGTGACTAAGGGCTATATTCAATACTGGCGAGTTCTCTTTTCCGTAGACACCTGGTTCTGAATGGTCACAGGGTCAACAAGTGATCCTTGCTCATAACTGATTAATGCTTAAGTTAGCTTTCCATAATTCAACACACTTAAACAACTTTAAATCAAATATACTTATTTTAGTTATAGGTCAGAGAGATGGCCCTTAAACAAAGCATATTTACTTTTTAATGTAAGGTAGACATCTTTATCCGTTCTGTCATGATACATAATGATATACTGGACAAATTAGATTTTCCTGCTTTTCGTAGTTGGCACCACTACAAGCTGTAAGATTCAGAATCAGAATTCTAGGAAAAACCCAAGGGAAAGTTTGAATATAATCCTTAGTGAACACAATGTCTTCTAACCAATGCCTATACAACTAAATTTATGCTGGGCTTTTCTTTTTGTTTTTTAAAAATATTTTTATGTGTTCAAACTATTTTGGTAAATTTTTAGCAAAAAAAAAAAAACCCAAAAACCAAAAAAAAAAAACAAACCTCTTGGAATTATTTAAGTATACAGATTGCAAGACTAATGCACAAAGGTATATCAGGAATTTTTTTAATGTTTTGGCACTGGTTTGTTTTTTAAAATATTTTTGGCTGAACAATCTTATTTGTTATTACCTGCATATAAGATAGAAAAGTGGGTAGAAAGACACTGTAGTTAGTATGCCCCAAAACAGGTGATGGAGCTAGAGGATGTGGAACCCGAGAGCCCAGAGTTGACACAGAGAGGCCCATTTTTCAATGTTTTGGACAAAATGATTTGGTATTTTCCTTTGCATTCTGTCCACATATTTGGGCCTGG
The DNA here is from genome assembly GCA_004025085.1 of Thryonomys swinderianus. Classification (NCBI taxonomy): domain Eukaryota; kingdom Metazoa; phylum Chordata; class Mammalia; order Rodentia; family Thryonomyidae; genus Thryonomys; species Thryonomys swinderianus. The sequence continues at coordinate 9,724 of PVIC010019463.1, forward strand.
GGAGGCAGACTGTTCTTAAAGGAAAGTGAAACTTTAAAGGAAAAATGGTGAAAGACATTGTAATTAACTGCTTCTTGCATAGTAACAGAAGAGCGGGAGCAGACGGGAGTAGGACAGACAGACGTGGCGAAGGAGAGTTCCGAGGAGGGTGGTCTCTTAAGAAAGCCCTGATGATACAAGGCGCGCTGCAGGGCCAAGCACAGGGCCCTTGCCGTCTGAGCGACAGGAGCTTGTTCAAGTAGATACAAATAAAAGTGAGAAACTTGAAGGTCAAGTTTTGGTCTATCATGCCATTCATTGTGACTCTGTGAGAAAAACTTCAACAAGTGGTGTGTGTGTGTGTGTGTGTGTTTGTGAGAGAGAGAGAGAGAGAGAGAGAGAGAGAGAGAGAGAGAGAGACCTTTGCAGTATACTCTTATCCTTTTATCTTTGCCTGGTTTCTTTATGATAGTAGCTCATTCCTAATTGGGGCTTCCACTGAGGACATGCAGAGGGCTTCCCAGACGACAGATCAATTCAGCTTCAGTGGAGTAGACAATAGAGGGGGACAAATAATAAGCAGCCAACACAGGAGCCAAATCCTCTAGTATCTACTTCCCATCAAATCCGTGAGAAAAGGGCCAGTGCTTTCCTGTGCACAGCACTGGCTAGCACTGTGGAACGAGTGGGATAGAAGAGCGTGGAGCTCGCAGTGCAGAGCGGCAATTGCTCCCAGGGTTGGGAACACACTTGCCTTTATTTACAGAGACATGTGGCCCACCTGCGACCTCTCCCTAATGCTAATGACACTTCAATTCTGTCAGCATAATTTCCAAGTCAGACATTCCAGTTTTGTGTGTTCAGTGGAACTCAGCATGATGTGTTAGAATTTTATTTTGGAAGCAAATTTTGAAAAGCCATCATGAGGCCTTCAACTGAACCCATGATAATGTTTACTTGCTATGGAGTCTGCATGGTTTTCCTCTGGTGGATTTTCAGTGACTCACACTGATAAAGAAATATCTTTTCTTTTGCTGTAATCTGCAGCAGTAAGCTAGCTTTTCCCCTGCTTTTCCCATGTGACATGACTTCTGAGTCATCCAGTGATCCTCTGTGATGGAAGAGTGATCCAGGGTACTCGGTGCAAATGAGTCCTCCTTCAAATTGTGCTTCATAACCGTTCTAACCAAGAAAAACCATCAAGCCTTCACCTATTTAAACAATATTAAATAATTTTGACATTATGGAAGTAATATATGTTCCAATGTAAAGTATTTGCACAACACAGCAGGACAAACACCACCTATAATCCAGCTATCCAGATTCATATTAAAGAGATATGTATGTGCAGCTAGCATCTGTCTTCTCTTAGGCACAAACTTTATTGTTGAATAGAAATGTTTTCAGGTAAAGGAGCTGACAGGATAAGGCCTGCTGAATTCCAACAATAACCATCAAAAGTAAAACTGAGATCAGGGAAGTCATTTAGTTGGCATCGGATCAGGGCCTTTTAGAAATAGTCATTTAAGTTTTGTTAGAAGGCCGTGTCATCAGTTACCTGAATCAAATGAGGAGAACATTGAAACTAAAGATGGGCTATTTACAGTATAGTGAGATACAGAGTCCAAAGCAAGTGTGTGAGTATATGTATATTCCATATTATTGGTGTATGTGTGTTTATATATAAACCTGTACATATGTGTGTATTTGTATAGACACAACTAACATGCCTTTCATATATAGTTGTGCTTATTTTGTTTTGGTTGAGGAAATTGTTCCTTTTATCTCAGATCTCATGGTGGATAAAACCGTAGCCTCAAAGATTTAAATTTTCCATGCAGATTAGTGTGTGCATATTTGTGGATCTGTGCGCACACATATGGCAAATACATATACACACACAATCTTGTCTTTAATGGTAATGCAAGTTGGATTATGAAAATAATGTAGGTAAAGTATCATGTATTTCTATCTGTGCTTGGAGCATATTGTAAAATGTTATGTATTTGGAGTATATTTTGTGGTTTGTCTAATACTTATAAACTTAACTGTGGGGAGAATCCACAATGAGTCGATTTGACTGAAATCCAGAGATATGGGGCCATGTTACTGTGATTGGAGCCTTATCTTTGTATAGTGAAATTTGCATTTCTATGTCAACATCCAAATTGTTTTATATGTTAATATGGTAGCAGGAATCCCTAATAAAAATACTCTGGGGTAAAATATTTTTGCAATCACTCAGTTTTATTTAAAGTACAATTGTGTAGCTAACTTGTTGGAAACTAGGAATATGCCCTATAGGACCATGAAATGAGGTTCTACATTAGTGGCCATAGTATAAAAAGAATCACAGGTAATGGATGAGATTAACTCTCAGCTAAAGTCACCCAGGCCCAGAGCAGAAATGTTAGTGTTTCCAGTGTGCTCAACTGTAAAAGAAAGCTGGAGTCTAGTTAGGGCTGCTAAGGTACTAGGCTAAAGAGAAGCATAGTAAAATGCAAGCATAGCATAAAGGATTTGAGAGTGCTAAAAATTAGGGTGTCATCAGCACGCAGCAGAAAGGGAGGCTTCTGCGCAGAGGGCCCGGCATCCGACCCTTCCCTGCGACAGTTGCTGTTAGGCCTCTCAGCCCTTCACAGGCCTGGGAGTCTCATACTCCTGCTTCCCCGCTCCCTTCCCTGAGGCGGGCTTGATGGGTCTAATGCTGAAGTTCGGCACAAGAACTGCAACTCCAGCCATGAAGACCGACTCGGTACTTGCTCCTCTGAGTGACCCAGAAGGGGCTTCGTACAGAAGAAAACCCTGAGGTCAAGCAGGACAGGCCTTCGCTGTGGTGGCCTCTTGAACCTGCGTGTTCTTACTCAGCAGCTCTCGGAGGGACAGGCGAGAGAGGGCTTGGGGGTTAGTGCTCGGAAGTGAGGTGCGCTGTGGACCTCAGCCCTGGCTGGCAGCTCCACACAGCACCTCTGTCGGGGTCAGTATCTGCTGACACAGGTGCCCCGACTCCAGTCTCACCTCTTGACGGGATCTTTCCCGATACTCCTGCGTTTTCTGCTCAGTCACATGGAGGAAGGATCTCCCACTAACACTCGCGGGATGGGGAGGGTATGGGAGGGAGGCTTCTAACTTTGAGGACACTTCTGGAATGGCTGCGGTGATGGGGTTGGAATCTTTTGGGGCCGTTTTTCTCTACTGGGTGGAGGTGATGTGCCAAAGGCCCCTGCTTACCTGTACTCCTGCTTCTTCTCTCTTTCTCTCTGTCTTGGACCTGCTTTGGGGCTTCCAGTCTCCATGCCATAGAGACTCAGCAGGACCTGCCCACGGGGGCTCAGCAGGATCATCTTCCCACGGTGCAGCCTCGTCGGTACTGGGTGGGTAAAGTCCGGCGAACGTGCCCCGTGGGCTCAGCTGTCATCACTTCAGAGAGGAAGAAAGAGACTGATGTAGGCTCAGATCTCAGCTGTGTTCTCCAATCTAGAAATAAAGCTGATTCTAACCCTCTTCTGGCTGTTGTGTCTTTTATCGACTGGGGAATGGGATGCTGGTACTGGGCAGGAGGCTGGTGAATACTGAGGCTCACTGAACTCTGATGTTGAAGCAAGAAAGATGTGAAGATTGTTCCTGGATGACCCTCGGGCATGGGGAGACGTCCGTCTGCGATGTGGGTCCTGGCAGACTTTACCAGTGGGAGGGGGACTGGAAATGAATATCGGAAGAGAACAAAGGCTTCCATATCCCTATTCTGCACCTCTGGTTGAAGCTTGCTTCTAAGTCTCCTGGAAAGGGAGCCCAGGCCCTTTTCCTGGTGATGCAAGAAAACTTAACAGGATAAAGATAGACATCCTGTGGGTAGTAAGTGCTGAAATGTGCTTCTCATGTGCGTAGAAGTTAAAAGCACAGTGTTGTGGTTTAAGGTCAATCTTCTGTAATCTTAGTGCGAATCTGGGACCTGCCTCCCTTCGTCAGCCACGTTTACTGACACTGTTCAGCTTCTGGTTCAGCAAAGCAGATGACCATTTGTGGTGGCTTCCAAGGAAATGCACCGCCCCTTGGTCAGAGGGTCACCGTGTAATTCAGCCACATCACAGCACCTCCAAGGGCGGGAGAGACTGCAGGCAGTGATGTGCCTCAGCTATACGCATTAACCAAAACTGCCCTGGATATTCCAGCTGTAAAACCATCTGATCAGATGGATGCGTCTTTCAGCAGCTCTGATAGCACGTGTCTCTGTGATACTCGGTGAAATAGAGAAGGACTGTTGCTCAGTGGTCATAGCCTTCCTGAGCGAAGTCCGATTAACACGCACTGAAATGAGTTGTATTGTGTGTTCAGTGCTGTCTGAGGCCGACTCTTCTGTCACTGAGTAGTAGAGCCTCACACTCTAGTTGATTACCACTAGAAATGCATAATTTCTTGTTTAATTTGAAGTAGATGGACAGAAGACTGAAATTATTTCAGTGCTGCTTTCACTCCTATATTCCTCCAGGATTTGATATTTGTGATCTGCACACACAGAAAACTGATGTTCAGCTTATTCATACTCAAGGGTACTTTTTTTTTTTTTTTGAGACAGGACAGGGTCTCGCTTTGTAGTTCAGGCTGGCCCTGAGCTCACTATGTAGCCCAGGCAAGCCTGGAACTCAGCAATCCTCCTGCCTCTGCCTCCCAAGCGCTGGGATTACAGGCGTGAGCCACCACGCCTGGCAAGGGTACCTTTTATAGAAAGCAGTTTGGTCACTTACGATGAGAAAGTCGGGATTCTGCATACTCAATCGATGCCTGACGCCCCATGTGTACTTTTTCCAGATGACAAACTGTGCTGTGTACCAAACCCATCTGAGCACCAGGGATCTTAACTGCAAAGCTGCCCGCAGGGAAGCCTTGCCCGACAGGCCCGCTCTCTATCCACGCCTGTCTTGGACGAGCCGGCAATGAAGTGTATGTGTTCCTCTAAAGCTCCCGTCTTGTAAGTGATGACTACAGTCGCTTCCTCTTCTTTCTGGAGCAGAGCGGGACTCTATCCCCGAGCTGTGGCCGGTGAGATTTAAGTGAAGCATGATCTGTATTGCTTCCGCATCTCAAGCCAGCTGTGAGTGTCCATGTGTTACCGGAGGTCAGCACCCTGAGGACGAGTCACCGGGGATGTTAGAGCTGCTGGCCACGCGGCTCCCGGAACGACACAGTGCAGAGACGCACCGTGAACCTCTCCCCAGACCGGACCGTCTTGGACTGTTTCTTGAGCACAGAGCCTTTACCCAGGCGATTTCGCAGTCAGTTGCCACGAATATTCCTCCCTTCGGTATTCCGTTGGCTTCTCCCACGAAAGGGGAAACAGAGGAAGCAGCCGTGCGAGCTGCTCCGCGCTGCCGTCTTCCGGGAGGCTCCGCCGGAGACCACGGCATGGCGGGCGGGAGGCGGCTGCCGTGCCTGTCAGGGACCGGTCTCCGTCAAGGCCCGCTCGGGCGCTAATATGACCTGTCACTCTGCTTTCCAGAAGCTCAACGAGATCAATGCAGGGGGAGCCAGAGTCGCTCGCCCTGGTGGGCAAAATCACCCCTATGGAGAACGCCCGGTTCCGAGGGCACCCCATCGGGCCCCAGGCTCCGCGCGCCTGGCTCGCTGCTCTGCTGTCCCGATCTGCACGCTGAGTCGGGACTCGGTCTTTTCTAGTTGTCGGGAGAGCTAAACGTGTCATTTCTAGTTGTCGGGAGAGTTAAATACCTGCAGGACGAGAGCCGGCGGCGACGGCGCGGAGCAGCAGCCGGTGGAGACAGCCCGCGCTCGGGCGTCAGGGCCCCGTAGGTGGCGCCGCGCCAGGCCGTGCGCTCGCGCGAGTGACGCCGCTGGCGGCCGCTGCACAGGCTCCCGGGGCGGGGGAGGAGCTCGCGGCCCAGCAGCGCGCGGAGGCCTCGGAGGTTTGCCCGCCAGCTTCAGGGAGCCCGAGGCACGCGCCCGAAGGTACCCCTCTGCCCGAGCACTGGGCAGGCAGAAAACTGCGCCAGTGAATTGTGGTGAAATAAAAACCCACACACAGACATTGTGATAAATGATACTGACCAGAAATGGGAATTCTTTGGAAAGTTTAAAATCTCTGGTTTGAAAAACCATTATAATATTGCAAAGAAATATCCGAAGTCTTGAAAATAGAAATTAAACATAGTCTTCACAGTCTATAGAGAAAATAGTAGCTTCCTCCCTCCCTCCCCCTCTCCATTCCTTCCCTCTCCCTCCCTCTCCCTTTCTGGGAATCCAGGACCTTGTACGTGTTAGGAAGGCACCTCTACCACTGAGCTATATTTCTTTTTATTAAAATGAAAAGTTTTTTTGCGACAGGATCTTACTAAATTTTCCAGGATTGAATTTATGATCCTCCTGCTTCAGCCTCTTTTTTTTTTTTTTTTTCAGTTTTTTGAGACAGGGTCTCACTTTATAGTCTAGGCTGACCCTGGACTCACTATGTAGCCCAGGCTACCCTCGAACTCGGAGCAATCCTCCTGGCTCTGCCTCCCAAGTAACTGGCTCTGCCTCTTGAGCAACTGGTATTGCAGGCATGTACCACCAGACGGCAAGAGTACTTATTTCATATGAAAACTTTAATGGACCAATTAATAAAGAGAAAAAAATTAAGCTAATTTTTGTAATCACATTAGAATCTAGAAATAGCCATTTAAAATTATATACATATAATAAAACTGTTTTTAGTTTTTGTAACATAGCCACAAGCTATGGGAACTATCAGAAAAAAATATCCACTTAAATACCATTCGTTATATCCAATTTTACAAATGAACATTGAAAACTAAATTCAGACTTATAGAAATTTATTTATAAGAAGAGTTGTCTCTTAAGAGAAATATTCTGCAAGAATCGTCAGCTCTAGGTATACTAAAATTTATAATTCAAAATAACTTCTAGAAATTTATGCTAATATTTTTAGTCTATAACTTTGCTGGTAAAACTTTTAGAGTCTGAGGGCTCAGCCTGCAGCCCAAGTCCACTTATTTATTGCCAAGTGCTGAGACAGCAATTAGACATGACTATCTGATGCCCAGCTTCCAGGGTGAGGGTGGGGTGATCTGGCTCGTGTGCCAGCAAAGAGCGCTCTGCACATGTGCTATCACACACATCATACATTCATTGTGACCGGTCTATAAACTACTCACCTCCAGGGACAGGAACAGCAACTTCATCAGAAAGAAAAATTAAAATTTACTGAAAATGATTTGTGACTGTCAAGAGTGATTGATGTGAATTTCAATTATATTGATAAAAGATAAAGTTGATAAAATAATGTTTTAATGATCTAATACATGCATATGTAGAAAAGTGAATCATGAATTTTATGTTGAATTATTATATGCATATATAGACATAACTATCAGCATCAATTTATTGCATTGTAAAGTTAGAACTTAAAAACTTGTATTTTGCCAATTTGTAACATTACACATTACATCATTATTACTGGTGAATTATTTTACTATCATATTTCATATATAATAAAAATTATTTATAAAAAAGAAGCATGTCTTACATCTTTAACTGAAACTTTGCCCTGTTTTTAAACGTAGATTCCACATTTTCATCTTTCATTGAATCTTAGAAATGATGTAGCCGACTTTGTCAGATTTAGAGGAAGTACAGTGTAGAGGTCCCAGAACAGATCCTTTGATTATCAGAAAAGAAAAAAACATGCACAGTTAATTTTTCTTTCTTTTAGGAATTAAAACCCATCTAAATAGAGGTAAGGAGTCTGTCATATTAAAGATAAGGAGTAAAGAACTATCTTAACTTTTGGCCAGTATTTTTACTTTCTCAAACTTTGGTAATTAGAGTAACTCAGATAAGATGTCTCTAGGTGAAAACAATTAGGTAAAAAAAAATAGCACCTAAGATTTGGCACAGATTTTGGATATATCAACTGTGTTAAATGTGTTCAGTAAACAAAAGAAAACTGTATTTAAAGGAAAGCATGTGAACAGTATCTCACCAAATATATCCAGAAAAAAGACAAATAGAAATTCTGGAGTCGAAAAATAACAATAACAAAAATGAAAAATTCACCAGAGAGTCTCAGTAACAGATCTGACATAGCCAAGGAGGTAATTAGCAAAATTGATAATAAACCAATTGAAATGGACCAATTTAAAACTCAAGAAGGAAAAAATGAGCAGAACTTCAGAGAGACGTGGGACATCACCAAGCATAGCAATATCCTAGGACAGAAGACAGGGGAGGAGAAAAAGCATGATGGGGCCGGGGATTTAGCTCAGTGGTTCTGGCATCTTCCTGGCAAGTGCAAGGTCCCGAGTTCGATCACCAGTAACACATACCTCAATGCTGGGCATGGTGGCTCATGCCTGTAATCCCAGTACTCAGGAGACAGAGGCAGGAGGATTGCAGTGAGTTCGGGGCGAACATGGGCTACATGGTGAGTTCACGGCCAGCCTTAACTACAAAGCAAGACCTTGTGTCTCAGAAAAACTAAAAAACAACAACAACAACAAAAACATGATAGGTGAGGAGGAAGGGAACAACCAGGATAAAGATAAGCCATGTACAGGAACCTAATATCCTCAATTAATGAAAACATTATAGGCTATAACATGAGCTCAGATTAGTAATATAAACAAGAATGAAAAATGGGATAAGGGAATCAGAGGAGGAGGGAGTGTGGAGAGGGAAGATGGAGGTATAAACACGTAACCACTCCCAAGATGACTGTAAATTTCATGAAGTGCAAACATGTACTAATAAAATAAAAAAGTTTTAAAAATGAAAATAATAGGGCATTTGATATAAGGGTCTTGTCCATCCTTGGACTTTTGGTGTCTAGGGGACCCTGGCACCTCCCACTATCAGTCCCAGGGAACCTCTGTATTTACTTTGCTCCAGATGATATAAAAACGTGTGGACAGGCTGCTAGTTCGTGGACCACAACAGTTCCAGGGGTTTTGTGGCCTAAGCTGGTCCAATTCACTTTGGTGCCAGTGTCTTAACTAGGAGGACTGGGCCGATTCTCTCTTTGTCTTCCTGGCTGGGTGCCGTCTTGGACCACGGTAGACAAGTTCTGAGAATGGGTGAGCCCCAAAGAAGCACAGCCGAGGCAAAAAGCAGAATGTACATGTGCACCATGGGAAGACAGAAGCTCAGAAACTTCAATCCGGGCTGAAGCCAGATCTCACTTGCTTTTCCAGAAGCTGTGTGAGAAAGTCATTCCAGAAGCTGTGTGATAGTCATTCATCTGTACGCATCTTTTTGCCATTCATTTTTCCAAATCACAGCTACAGGTGTGTTGCTCTGGTTTTGAGAACTGTGGCTCCTCGCTGCTCCCTGTGGAGTCTTCAGCCTTCTTAAACCATCACTCAGAGCCAGGCCCTTCCTCAGGAGACTCTTAATACTCTTCTGTCTTGTGCTTTAGTGTCTCCAGGAAGCTGTGCTCAAAGGTGCTATCCGTGTGCATGTGCTCCCTGTCTGGCTCACGCCTCCCTTTCCCGCACCTTTTTCTGCCTCATTAAGAACTGAACCTTTAGTGCATAAGGCTTTGTGATTCTTAGATGTTTAGCAGTGTGCGTTACTGTTGTTCGTGCTGATTCAAGGTCTTGTTTTAACAGTGTGAGCTTGAGAACAAATTAGTGCACACAAACAGTGATAAAAAGCTCACTTAACAGGCACTAGAAGCTCTGGGCTTCGTTTAAACTGCAGTGACTATAGATAACAGTGATGTGCTTTTCACAAAAGTAATTGAAAGTATTATAAATATTCATAGTGAAGAAATGATAAATATTGTCAGAATTGAGTATGTGTGACCGGGTTTAAACATTATGCAGTGTTTCAATCACTGTATTGTGTATTGAGCTCTGCATAGTGCTCCAATGATACATTTTTAAAAGTACGTTTAGGGGTCAATTTTCTCATTCATAGTGATTATAATATGAATATACCCCAGAAACCTCAAAGAGAAATAGGGTTAAACAAAGTGTGACTTAAAGTTATTGAAAAAATGAGTAAGCAAGAAATAAAAACATATATTTGCACAAAAACATTAATACAAACACTCCTAGCAACATTATTTATAATGGTGAAGATGCACAAACCCAAATGTTCATCAGATAATCTACACATTAAAGAAAATGTGTTAAGTCCATGCAATAGAATGAAATTCTATTGGCCATGACAAGAAATACTGATAACCAGATGAACCCTGAAAATATCCTAAGTGAAGGAAGCCAGACACAAAATACACATAGGAGGTAAGTCCCTTAGTATGAAAGTGTGAGGATTACAAATCAGAAACAGAAAGTAGGTGACTGGTAAGCTGTCACCACAGGAGAAGACAAAGACTCAAGGGCTAGAGTAGTCTCTGACATGGTAAAATTATAAAATTGGCTAGAGTAGTCTCTGACGTATTCTAAAATTGTGCTGCTTTATGCACGGCAAAGAATATGCTAAAAATGATCAAATTACATGTTTTCAATGAGTTAGTTATCTAGGAAGCAAACTGCCTCTGAACAAAAAGAAAAAAATTTTTTTGAGACAGGGTCTTGCTTTGTAGTTCAGGCTGGCTCTGTGCTCAGTATGTAGCCCAGGCAAGCCTTGAACTCACAGCAATCCTCTTGCCTCTGTGCTAGGATTATAGGCATGAATCACCATGCCTGGCACTGTGGTGTGTGGTACTGATTTGCACCATTGTGGAAGGTGGTTACTGGGGATTGAACTTGGCACAACTTGGGACCTTGCACTTGCAAGGCAGATGCCGGAAGCAGTGAGCTAAATCCCCAGCCCAACAAAAAGAAATTTTTAAAAAAACATAATAGTAGCTGCATGTGGTGGCTCACATCTGTAATCTCAGCACTCAGGAGGCAGAGGCAGGAGAATTGCTATGAGTTTGAGACTAGCCTGGGTTATATAATGAGCTCAGGGCCAGCCTGAACTACAAAGCAAGACCCCGTCTTAAAAAAGAAAAAAGAATTTCTGTCAAAATGTCCTTAGTAGGGCAATGGAAAACAAAGTGTGATATATCTAAACAGTGGGATAGTACTCAACTTTCAAAAGAAGTGAGCTATCAAGCCATGAAGAGAACACTCGCGGCCCTGGAGAGTCGACTCTCCTCTGGCCAGGGAACGTGGGCGAGAGCCCCAGGTCGCTTCACCAGACCTCTAGCCACCAGGGAGGGGCCGCCCCTAGGACAAGGCAGCCTGGGGCCTGGCCACTCTGCACTGGGTGCCAGGAGCACTGAGAGTGAAAATGGACCCTCCTTCAGCTCCTGACGTCCCACCGTGACTCTGGATAGCCTCGGCTGGACAGGACTGTGCAAGTCCCTGAGGACACGCCTTGTACGGGCTATATGCACCTTCTTCTTTAACGTAAAGACTGGATCTCCTTAAGGAGCTGTCTCCACCCAGCTCAGGATGAGACATAATGTTAAACTGAAGGGAGATGTTAAATTGCATGGAGGGCTGCCTCCGTGTCCTGAATCTTTTAAACATGGACATAGTCATTCTGGCTTTAGGGAAGAGCCAGAAGGCACACGGTGTCAGGTCTGACGAACAAGGTGGCCAAGGGCACACTGCAAGGTTTCTGTGCCTGTCTACCTTTCTGTTGGATAGCAACCAGCAGCAGTAGTCACTCTAGTTTTGTTTTGTTTTTCGTGGTACCGGGGATCAAACTCAGGCCCCTGTGCTTCCATGGTAGGTGCAGTACCACTTGAGCTAAATCCCCGGCCCAAGTCACTGTAGTTTTATTGTAACCCCTATAGACACTGACAAAGGAGCACTTGAAAGAGGCAAGAATGATATTTGGGGGGTTCTTGAGGGGCCTAGTTGCAATGTAGCTTTTACTGTACTATATTCTTAAAAAATGTAAACATCACCGTATTTTTTATAATTGTGCTTAATTGATATTACTTAAACAGGTATTTAATATCTGCTATCCTAATGACGCCCGACCCCTCTGTCCGTCCATCCGTCCGTCCATCTCTCCCTCCCTCCCTCTCCCCTTCTTTTTCCCCATCCCCCCTCCATCCTCTCTAGCCTTCCTTTCTTTCTCCTTTACTTCCACGTCACCGTTTTGTAGTTGAAAGGAGAAAGGAGCAGAGCCTGACAAACATAAGAGTTTCCCTTAAGCTTTCATCAAGTTCTTTAGATTTTCTTAACGTAATACATAAAATGTACAAAGACTCAAGTACACATATTCCCTGGAGTGCCAATAGAAGCATTAAGTTTTAATGACAGGTTATTTGCCAGTTTTGTCTGAAGACAGTGACGCTAGGTACAGACTGCGCGGTGGAGTCGCAGGGCGCCGGGCGGCTGCCTCACCAGGCGGAGGCCTCGCTGTCTCCCGCAGCCCCCAGAAACGGCTCGTGCGGCCGCAGAGCTCCAGGGCTCTCGCCTCGAACAAGAGCTGCACGAAACAAGCCAAAAGCGGTGCCAAAAAGTTAACTGGCAAAGTTCAGGGTAGTGGGCATGGGAGAGATGAGCTCTCCAGGGCAAACTTGGGCTGCACGAAGAGGTTAAAGAAAGTAAAACCAAAAATAAAAATGCTGTGGTCAGTGCCAGCACCTCCCGGTAGGCAGCGCTGCCTTTCTGCGCGGACAGCCCGCCACAGGCCCAGCTCTGCGGTCGGCGCACAGCACAGCCCAGACGCAAAGGCGTAGAAAGAATCAAGCTCTGGGATTCCACGCGTGGTGTCCAGCCCAGGGAGATTCAAAACAGCACAGCGTTGCTCTGTGGTGGCCCCAGGGCACGCACAACTACTGTGAAAAACCAAAGGCTGCGGATACCAAACAAGGACCCTGTCACGTCCCACACAGCTGACAGTTCCGTGAAACAGGCCCCCGCCCCGGGCCGGCACGTTGCTTTCCAGATGTGTGCCACACTAAGGGTGTGCCAGAGTGCACGGGCGGCAGCTCCCCGGTCTGGCCCTCTGGCAGGTGAGTGTGGGGAAGGTGGGTGCTGCAGGTTGGGTTTTAAAGCCCCTCAACGCCCCACGCTCCGAGGCTTCCTTCTGTGCGTGGCACTGGCGGGAAGGAGTGGAAACTTTAAGGGGAGAGGCCCCGCGGGGTGTTCTCTGGGGAGGAGGTGTGCCTGTGACGGGATCACGGGACGGCCCTCTCCTTCTGTGCTCCCCGCCTGCCCGGGGGTGAGCGGCTTCCTCACTGCGCTCCGGCCACCGTGTGCCGACCCGCCGCCCACAGGCCCGCAGCCTCCCAGCCCCGAGATGAAAGCCTTTCGTCCTCGGCAGTGAGCGTCGCAGGCGTTTGCTCAGTACTGGACAGGGGCCAGTTTCCTGTGAACTGGGAATCGCTTCTTCTGTGAACTGGCAGGTGCAGGAGCAGTCTCCCCTTCCCTCCTCCTCTTTTTTACGGCCCTTCCTTCTTCAGATAACACAGGAGGGTCTTTGTCTCCAAAAGACCTGCATAAACCGCCCCCCCCCCAAGTAAAATGCTGAGATCGATGTAACTTTCTGACCGATTAACCTGTATTGCTTGGAACAGAAAATTAATGTCCTAAGCCCCAGATGCTGTGTTCTCCCTGACCTCGTTATGTAATCCTACGCTCCTTGTGCCTCAATACGATGTACATAACCTCAGTGCCTCACCTCTACGACCGCACCTCCCTCCCTAGTTTATTCAAGACCCCTGCTTTGGCTGGGGAGGGCGCTGGCCACTTTGGAAGCAATTCCAGGTCAGCTCCGGCCAGCAGTAAATATTTTTGCCTCCGAAACTCCTGAGTGCATCTTCCATCTTCCCGGACTAATTTATTTTCTGCTGCTTCACTGGAGAGGGTAGAGGGAAGAGAATGTATGACTGAGCTCGGAGGACACGGAAGGTGAACACGGAAGGTGCGTCGTGCCTCCTGAGGCCTGGCCTAGGAACTGGCAAATTCGTTGGCTCAATAGGCCGTGAGGTAGACTGGTGATGAGATAGATTCAGTGTCTTACAGGGCAAAGTGCACAGTGATTCTTCCCTCCCTCTGTCCTTCACATTTCACTTTTATGAGTGTTGAATAGTAGTTTCAACTGACTAAACCAGACCACCTGATGTGACTAGAGGCTGACTGAAACAGGAACATTCCCTATTCAACATTCACAAAACCACATACATATACAAGAACTTCAACTTTTTTTTTTTTTTTGCAAATCCCAACCTCGGCGTCCCACCCTGCCTGGCTGTCCAGGACATCGGGGCCGCAGGCACATTTTATTAAGTTAAGAAGGTTCCTGGGGGAAGAGAGAGGCGCTTCATGGGTGATGCCAGCAGTTCTGCAGCCAGCGCCCCTCAGAGGGGTCCCGGGGCTGCTGGTTCCCCCTGCCCCCTGCCCCCTGCCCCAGGGTGTGGGTCCAGCCAGGGCAGGAGGTCATTAGTAGGAGTATGGTGGGAAGAGGGGACTGGCTACCCGTCCTTCCTGGGCAGTGTCCTCCACCAGCGCCCAGAAGCCCAAGCAGAGGCCAGAGAAGAGTGGAGCCAGTGTGGAGTCACATGCCAAGAACTTCAACTTTTATATCTGAATTAGTGTGAGGTAAAAGTATTCTGAGATAGATGGAATTGAGGACCTTTCTCCAGGTACAGGCAGAAGTCCCGGGCAGAGGGTCAGACTTCCTCGGCATTGGTGAGGTAATGGGAAAGAGGGACCTGGCTAAAGTCAGAATCAAAGACGGAATAAAAACAGCAGTTCCCAGAGGTGAACTCAGGACCAGGAGGGGAGAGCCGGGGTGAGCAGCGGCCGCTGTGCGCGGCGGGGGAGGGGCGCTGAGCGGCCTGCTCGGGCCCCGCCCCTTGTGACTCCGCCCGCTCTGTGATGCAGGGAGGGAAACCCAGTTCCTCGGGACCCTCAGGACTCAGTTGCCCCGGGCGTCCTTGCTGTGCTGTTCGGCTCATGGGGAATGTTCTCTTTTCTGAAGAGCAGCACTGAGCCATGGCTGAGCTTTGGCTCAACCTCCTTGGACACAGACCCGGACCACGCCTTTCTGAGTGTGGTGGAGTTGCTGTGTCTTTTGTTCCTGTGCTACTGGTTGCTGAAATCGCGTTTACCAACCCCCTGGGAGAAGAAAGACACCGGAAAGGTGGGAGAGGCGGGGACTCCCTGAGAGGGGCGTGGTTCCTGGTCCCGTCTCAGTCCTCAGTTTACTCCCCGGGTGAGGTGGGTGAGAAAACTCCTGCCTGGGCAGGCAGCAGCGGCAGCGTGAGCGCCATCGCTTCAGGGAAGGAGCCCGGAGCAGGAGGGGCTGGGACTTCAGGGCCGCTCCCCGCTCTCCAGCCCCGACTCTCCCTGTGTGGGGCAGAGGCTGCCCAGACAGTCTCCAAGAGCGGCACCCTGGGCCCGACGGGCTCAGCGGCGTGCTGTGTTCTCTGGGCCGTCTCCCCCGGGGACGGAGAGCCCCGGCCAGGCCAGGCGTCCTTCCCAGCCTTCCTCCCAGCGGGAGGACCAGGGGAGCCGTGGTGGCCTCAGGAGTGTCTGAGCAGAGCCTGAGATTTGTCCTGGGATCAAGGTCCCCCGGGGGCCTCCTCATCCTCCTTCGAGGACTTCTGACTGGGGACGTGTGGCTCTCACGGACAAAACCCTCACTTCCCTCAAGTGGGTAAAATTCAAACTACCTGGGGTCTTTCAAACTGAGTAAAAGGAACAGATTGCCATTAATGAAAGGGACAGTCTTGTGATTCTTGGGAAATGAATGTCCGACCTTACAGAAAAATGCCAAAGGTCAGTTCCAGACCCTCAGTTTATTTCCTATGTATTTTTCGGCAACAGGTCCGAGGTAGAAGGTTAAGAAGAAGCGGAACGGCCAGAGGTGCGTCTTCGTTCTCCCCAGACCTGTCTAAAGGACACCACCGATCTCTCCCCGAGTCCTGGCCGGGACGGCCGAGGCGGGCAGCTGTTAACCACAGTCTGTCCAAGTACCGAGCCCGGAGGAGAGGCCTGCAGGTGGCGTGGAGCCCGCTCCGCCTGCGTGGTTCTGAAGCAGGGATGGGGCAGAGCTGGGGGTCGTCCGTGGCCACCTGGCGGTCACACGGAGTGTCCTGAGATGTCTGGGAAGGACCCTTGGTCAGATCTTCTACCTCCTGACGGGTATAAGTCACTTGATTTCCGGCCGCCTGGCTTCAGCCGTGAGATAGGTGACTCCGCGGTTCCACTTGTTAATTTTGAGCTTCACATAAAATGACGGATGTGCGGTCACTTTACAAATGAAGCCACAGACACGTGGGAATGTTCTTAGTATCATTCGCCGCCATTTCACCTTGTCTGCTGATTCTTAGGCCTTTGAGACTTTATGACCCTAAGGATTTTCCTTGAACCGCCTCCCGTAAGAGCTTTGTGTTCCCACCCTCACTACCTGCCTCACATTGTCCCGTTTTTCCAGGGAGGAGTAAAGAAAAGGAAGCAGAAGAGGTGAAGAAGCTGCTGTCTATCCTGAAAAGGTACAGAGTCACTTCGTTTCTTCCCTGACGCCGTTTTCTGCGGAGTGTCTGCATCTCAGAGAGTCCACGCAGCCCGCGGCGGTCACGGGGTGGGCTGAAGCCGGGGGCGGCGGGGGGCACCGTGGGCCCCGGCTGCGGGCGGGGCGGGGCGAGGAGGGGCGGGGGCGAAGGCGGCCCCGCCGGCCAGCAGGCCTTCCTCCCTCGCCCCGGCGCCGGCGCCGGCTGCACCGCGCTCCTGTCTCCCGCAGCGCCCCGGGCCGGGACCCTGAGGTCACGCGCTTCCGGCCGCTGCTGTGTCCAGACCCGCCGTGTGAAGCGTGCAGCGCGACCACCGCCAGCGTCCGTCGCCTGCTCTCGGGGGCGGCCCCGCAGGACGCCGCCGGCTCGGGGTCTCGGCCGCCACCCATCGCTGCTGCGACGACGCAGACGCCCACCGCCTCGGCGCGGTACCCAGGCCTCCCGACCCCGGTGCCCCCGCCCAGGCGGGGCGGCGCCTCCTCGGAGCCCCCTGTGCCGCCGGGGCCCAGGTTCAGGCCCGCAGGGCCCCCTCCCCGCCGCCCCCGGGCCCGGGAAGCCGCTCTCCGACCGGAACCCGAGCCGAACCTCCGCCACAGCCCTGAGGCCGGTGCCGCGGAAGCCCCCTGGGCGGGGCCGCGCCGGCCGACCGCCCTGGTGGAGCCCGGGCCCGCCAGCCCTCCGTTCCTCGGCGGAGAGGTCAGGAAGGCGGGCGGGTCCCCGGTGTGCCGTGAACAAGCGAAGGGGCGAGAGCGGACTGCGGGGCGCCCCGGGCCGGGCCGCCCGCTCACGGCCTCACGGGAAGGGCCGCAGTCGGCCGCCCCCTGCGCGCCCCCGCCGAGCGGCGAAGGCGAACCCGGAGGGCCGCGCGCGAGTGCGGGGCCGGCCGGTCCTCGGAGCCCGCGGGACCTCGTGGCGCAGTCCGGCCACCTCCTGGGCCTGCCCGCGCCACCCCCGGAGCCTCTGGTCCCTGCGTGCAGCGGCCGCCCCACAACAATCTCTGCCGTCTTCAAGGAGCGCGGGTCCCCGGCCCTTCCACGCGGCCCCGCGCCCTCCTCGCCCGAGGCCCAGCCGCCACCCTTGGCCCCCACTCGGCCCCCGTCTCGAGCCCAGCGTCTTGAACAGGCACCGGAGCGGCCTCCTCCCGCAGCTCCAGTCCCGCCGGCTCCTCTGGACCAGCGCAGGCCCTGGGAAGTCCGTTCCCACGGGGTCCAGAGCGAGGTTCTGCCTCGCACGCTATCTGACATCCGCAGCCTAGAACATAGTGTGTCCCAGAGAGCGGAGGGAAGTGTGTGCGCTTTCCGCTCCGCGGCCCCCGGATCTCAGGGAGACGTTTGTCCTCCAGCGCCCAGGCTTTCACCAGCCCCCCGGCCCTGCGAAGCTCACGGACCGGGCTGCGCCCTTTCCACAGAGCCCACCCTCCCCCCTGAGCTGAGGGGGGAGCCAGAGCCCCGCCCCCCGGGGAGGCCCACCCCGGGGCAAGGCTTGCCCACCGGAGCTCCCCGGGCTCCACCTGCGGCTTGTCCTCCGAAGCAGGGTCCTGAGATCCCCGAGCCAAAGCGTCATGGGCTCTCACCGCCCTCTTTGCACAAATGTCAGAGCAGCAATGATCTGAAGAATTTTGACTTGAGCCAGCCCCGCTTTCGTGAGAGGGTCCAAGAAACGCTTCCTCTGGAGGAGGGAACGGGAGAGAGACAGGGACACGGCCCAGAGACTGGCTGCGAAGACGATCTGTTAAGTGGTAGAGCTGGGGCTGCAGGGAGTGCCCTGGGCTTGGGCTCAGAGACACACCTGGAGAGACGGGCACGGAAAACCCCCAGGGTGTCCCGTGTGATCTTAAGATGGAAACAAATTACAGAAGCCTTAGAAGAACATTTGCGCAAGAAATTTGAGGAAATCTATATGGGTCACATCCCTGACATCGTGCACCGATCAAGCCATTCTGCCAACCTGGCACTTTCCTTACCTGAGAAGCCCCCCGGGCACAGGGGAGACAGACAGCACTCCCCATGCTGCAGGGATGCCCACCCGACTGGCCCTCAAAATATTTCCTTCCTCAGTTACAGCACACAGGAGATATTAGAAGAGCATGTTAAGGCTTTTCAGAGCTTAGAGCCGTGTGGCCTTCCAAACAAAGTCCAGAAGGTCACAGAAATCTTCAGCGCAACGAAGGACCCACCCCAGACCCTTTCTGATTCCCACCCTCCCTCATCAGACACCAGTGTTTCCCGGGCGCATCCTAAACTCGGGGCCGGGAAGTTCCTTAGAGGAGGCACCAGTGCTTTCCAAGCCCCAAATGTGACGAAATCGGTTTTGGACGGTCCTTGCCCTGTCATTTCAGCTGTGGGCAAGGACGGACAGAGGGCCCCGACGCGGGCCTCGCCCCCTAGAAGCGAGCTCCCTAGGGACATCTGCACAACGAAGGAAGGCACACATACCTTGTTACGCACCCGGTACAACAACATAGCCGAAGAAGATCAGAAGCAGGCTCCACAAGCCAGAGGGAGCCCAAGGTTGTCTACGAGGCTGGCTCCGGCTGGGCCTGGGAGGGATGGAACTAGAAGGAGGCCTAGGAGTGGCCTAGGAAGGCCCCAGAGCAAAACGATGACGCAGCTGGAATACTTGCCCACGTGTGACAGAGCCGGGGAGCCTCTCAAAGCACAGGCTCTCCCTGGTCTTGAGTCACAGTCTACTAAAATCTTGATGCCCAGTAAATCAGAAGGCAGACTGGGGAGAGGTGTGAGCTCAAGGGAACCAGGGACTTCCCTGGGAGAAATAGCAGCTCCCCAGGCCCTCAAGCCACCAGACTGTAGACCTCAGCTGTGTGAAGAGCTGACGTTTAAAATGGAGAGCGGGGTTCGAGGCCGGCCCTCTGCTGTGTCCCTTGCCTCCAGTAACGTAAATATCCAGACCTTATTCCATCGTGATCGGCGTGCCTCCTGTGAGGACAGAAAGACTCACCTGCAGCAGGGGCGAGAGCCCAGCGACCCTCAGCACGTCTGGTGTAAATACCAGAGCAAGACACTCGCTGCGGCAGACCAGAGGGCGCGTCCGCCGACGCTGCAGACAGGAGATCCTGGTGCAGTGAACAGGAGCTGCCCTCACCAGGACAGCACATTAGAAAAGATTCGTGGGAGCAAGCCCTCCCTAACCCTGCCACTGATGGGGCAGCGTCCCCCTGAAAGTCTTTTCAAAAGTAAGGCGAAACACTTCCTCCAGTGGCTTTGTCCCAGTGTGAGACACAGGGCGCAGGACAGCGCCCGGAAGACTTGTGCCGAGTCAGCCTGTGTGCAGAGGAGGGCCTCGAGTGGGGGCCGGGCCGGAGCCGGCTCTGCGGGGAGCATCAGAGGGCAGAAACGTAGCAGAGGCTTTGCGAAGTTCCTTCGCTGGAATTTGCAGGGAGATCATTTTCTTCCCCCCAAATAGTTTCTTCCTTGTTGAAAAGATTGTTTCCAGTAAATGTCCTAATAAAGCGATGTCTTTCTGTGTGCGTGTGGAGGGCATGGCTTTGAGTGAACTCAGCTAACTTTGCGCGGTGAAGTGCTGAGCACAGCTCCCAAAGATCAACCCTCCTGCTTCTCAAAGCGACCTGGCCCGGAGCCCTGTGGAACAGGTGTGTGTCCCCAGAGCACCTTCCCTCCCTGCCCGAAGTGTGAGGCAGTGACTGGCCCCCACCTCTTAGCTCAGCCTCCGTGACCCAGCGGCTGCCTGCGCCTTCCTCCCTGTGGGCCCCCCCCATTCCGCAGGTCTGCACGGCTGGAGAGGCGGCCAGGGGGAGTGAGGTTCCGGAGCAGGGACGGGGGCGCGCAGGAAAGCACCGGAAGCGCGGTTCTGCAGGACCCGTGCGCTCACCCACTGTAGAAAGAGTGGTCTTTGGGGAAGGCTCTTCCAATCTGCAAAAGATCTGTGTCCTTGTTTCCTATTATTTGTCTATATTTTGCTTTTTAATTTGCATTGCATTTTCTCTACTGGAAAATCACCTAAGTAATTTGTTAGTTTGTAGCTACTTCTTCTGGCTTTCTGGGTTGATATTTTGGCACAGTGAAAGGTTATCCAGATGTTATTGGTAGGTATGTTGAACCAGAATCCACTTTCTTCCCAAGGTTAAAAAAAAAAGCTGAGATATTAAGGAAAAGATGCCCTAATGTGAGTGGGAAAGCAAGAAAACGCAGAGAGGGAAAGAATGAGCCCCTGCAGGAACAGAGGTTCACCCCACATCATCCACTCGTCATGAGTCTGTGCTGCTCTGTTTCTCAAAGGGATCGGTCAGCTTCTCCATGAGTTTGATCAGAACACCATTGACCTGAGCTGGGGATGTAGCTCAGTCATTCTGGCACCTGCCTCACATGCACAAGGTCCCGAGTTCAATTCCTGGTATTAAAAAAAAA
>PVIC010019464.1:0-13092 GCA_004025085.1 Thryonomys swinderianus
GGTGAAAAGCCATTATGACCTATTTCATTACCTTTTCATTATGCTATTCACTATGCTAATTGAAACTGTAATATCGGAGGTATGAAAAGGTCTCTTAAGCACACAGCATATACCAGAATAAATGCTTTAAGTCAGCACATTTTAGAACTCACATTTATGTTAAAGTACACAATGACCCTCGAAAACTCGGAGCAAAGACAAATGATTGTCATTTAAATAGAGAGATGCGAGAAACATATTTCAAATCAGTTTTATTAAACAAAGCCCTGATCAATCCAGGATCCCTTTTCGAACAGAACCCCTGACCAAAAGGGAAAATAGGTAGGTAGTGGTCATCTATGTTGTAGCCATCTGGGTCACACCTTTGACCCCTAAGTGCTGCAACATTTGCCTTAATGGCATAAACATATTTTTTTTAAAACTATGCTTTTTATTTCACAATTTAATCACTCTGGAAGTCTGACGCAAGAGGATCACAAATTACCCTGGCTGGGCAATTTAGGGAATTACTGAGGCCCTACCTCAAAGTAGGAAGGGTGCAGGGTAAACATCAGTGTATAGACTCTCCTGCAATCTACAGTACCCCCAAAATCTCCAAGAAAGTTTGTTTCTTTTTCTTTTAATAAAAATTCTTTGCAAATAAATTTGATAGAATTTCTCACAATCAATTCAAAATGTAAAATATAAAACATTAATACTATTCCTGACTTATGCCTTTAGAATAAGACAACAGCATATTTAGGTGAATATTTAATGTCTACAAGTTATTCTGACAAATATATTTCTTCTTCAAAAATTATACTTCATGGTAATAAATTTTTAAATAGCTGACTAATGTTTTCGACAAGCTTGAAATTTCTACAAATGCTCTTTCATTCATTGGAACAAAATGATTTAGCATGAATCTCTGGGTCATGGTAGTCTTTAGAAAAAAATTATAAAGCAAGTTCTCTGACTTATTTTTAGATTAGGTTAAGTATGCTTAGATTAAACTTGACCAACTCTGTCTAGTGTTCCATATAAAGAGTGAAGTATTTGTGATTGATTTCCTAGATTAAAACAATTTTAATGATATATATAAAAATAGCAGGTATTAACTTCAAAAATCTACTTTGAAACACATAAATATAGGTTTCTTCATCCTTTTAGAAGAGCTGCATGATAACCAAAAATTGGAATATTCAAATATTTGAAAATTTGAAAATTAGCTAACCACATCAGTTATTTGAAATGAAATACTTGCCAAAGGAACTCAGTGATACCTTAGCTATTAACATTTCGTAAAATGAGAGCAGTGAAGTAGTGACTGTTGTTTTCCTTTCAAATACATGGTACAATGGATTACAGAGTTAATATTTATTTTTCATTAGAGATAACAATAAACACTTGAGCTGTCAATTATAAAGTACGTGTTTTGGATCTTATTACCACATGGAACAAAGCGGTTTAAGCCAAGCTCTTCATTTAGTCTTCAGCAAAATATATTGCTGAGTTGTAGGGAGGGCAGTGGAATGGGAAAAAAATAAGAATCAAGATGTTTCATGTACTGGAACAAACCCTTAATGTTGAATGTGATCATAGCGTGCATATATGTGTGTGTGTGTGTGTGTGTGTGTGTGTGTGTGTATGATGGACTATTAAACAAAATTATATTTTGGTTCTAGAGTTGTCTACAAAAATAAGAAATCAAATTTTAAATATTGTATCTGAGGAAGTCTAAACACATTGCCATTTCTCCAAGTCTCTCTTCAGCAATACATTATTCCATCAGATCTAACTTTGAAGCTGATAAAATTTAGCATTGTCTAAACCTAGGAGTAAATATTGAGATGTTTTTTTCTTTTTAGTGATTCTTTTTCATTTGACCTTTAGTTATGTATTCTTTGTATCCTTTCTTGCGGGAACTAAAGGTGACTTACTTGGATTTACAATTAATGTGGATTTCAGGACGTCTGCCCTGCCTTACGAACATCTGCCCTGGCCTGCAGGATTTTAAGCTAGGAGGATTACTGTACTAGGATTACTGGGTTTTTTTGTTTGTTTGTTTGTTTGTTTTTTTGGATTACTGGTTTTTAAAACCCTTGGATTTAAGGATGTCTGGCCTGCCCTACAGGATTTTGGACTACAGAGATTATTGTGGAGAACTGCCCTGTTTTATGCATGTTGTTAGGATTACGGATGTGAAGGGCTTTGCACCAAATAAAAGTGTGGCAAGTTCAGGGCGCTGGGGGTCTTTCTATTTGTGCGGTATTTACCTTTTGTTGCCGCTGCTCAGAGTAGCAAGAGTGGAACCCAGGCTCAGCCTTTTATTCAAGGTTCCGGTTTTGTTGTTTATTGGTTGTTAATTCTTTTGCTGTGGGACTCACAGGGAACTGGATTGTGCCACGAGGGTTCTGACTGCATCCTCTTATCCTGTCTCTCACACTTTCTTGTTAATGGCACAATGTGGCCATTAAATTTCATCTTTTCTCAAAAGGAATCTCCTGAAAGAATCCTGCCGCCTGGATTTTACTCCACAAAATTGCTTTGGAGAAAAGCTTGATGCTGAGTGTGGAACGGTGACGCCATAGAACCATTACTAAGTCCATCAAGAGTCAGAGTATCGTGTCTCAACAATGAAACCAGTTTCTTAGGGGAGACTGTTTCTGGGATCTCACTGTTACGGGCACCCCGAGTCTCCTAGCTTCACCAGTGCAGGTGTGGGGTGCCCATAGAATGGGCATTCTAAGCAAGGTCAACCATGAGACATCAGCTTCCATGTTCAGATATTTTCTTTTTTAAAAAATTGATTTTATTGGTACATTTTATATATGTTACACATTCTTTTTCTTATCCCTGGATATTGATTTTATTTTCCAATATGAAAATCCCATTCATCATTCATAACTTTTTGAGAAAGTGTTACATTTCTTTACAATGAATGCCACCCATCGCCTCACTATTTCACCACTTTTTGTTGCGCCCACATGAATTATTTCCCTTTCTTAAAAGTACATCCTTGGGCTGGAGATTTAGCTCAGTGGTTCCGGTGCCTGCCTCGCAAGCGCAAGGTCCCGAGTTCGATCCCAGTAACCACATACAATGCTGCGCGTGGTGAGTCAGCAATCAACCAGCAATCAGCACCACATGCCACAGTGCCGGGCGTGGTGGCTCTCGCCTGTCATCCCAGCACTCGGGAGGCAGAGACAGGAGGATTGCTGAGTTCGAGGCTTGCCTGGGCACCATAGTGAGCTCAGAGCCAGCCTGAACTACAAAGCGAGACCCTGTCTCAAAAAAACAAACAAAAAAAGTACATCCTTTCATAGACATCAAAGCAGTAATCACAAAAACTGGCCCCTAGTCCTTTTGTCTCTTCTGCCCAGTTTCCTCCGCTCAGCCCTCTTACCCCTCCCGCTTCTGTTCCGGCACAGCATCCTGAGTAGCCTCTGGGAGTGAAGACGCGGCTGCCTACAGGTCTAAGGGCCGGGCCTCCCGCCTCGGCGGAGACGCCCTGTCCTCTGGGAGGGGACAGCTGTCTGCCCTAAGCCCTCTCGTCTCCTGGATCTATACTCCATCCCAAATTTACTTAAATCAGACTGCTCTTTAGAGCTCACGATCATTTTCTCACCAACACAACATGAGTGCATACCTGAAAAATGCACAAGAGAATATCTGTAGCAGGAACTGAGCGAGTTTATTGAGCGTTTCTGCGGTTAGGTACGTTTATGCTCCGCTGTTCTATCTGCCTTACTGGTTTATGTGGAAAGACACGAATGCTCAGGGAGTTCACGCTTCCTTCGTTAGAACTTATCTTCTGGTTTATTTTAGGAATCAGAAACGATTAAGAGAAAGCACAAATGAAGTCTCTGTGGATCCTTCCCTTTCTGTTGCCTGTAGTATCTATTCCTTTATTAGAATATAAGAAAAACTCTAATCTAAATCTTACAAAATTCATAAACATTCACTTGCAATGTTTATTACTTAGGCAATACATCTGAGGTGAAAGGTAATGTGGTAGTCACAAAATTACTATGAAAACACAAGTTGGAACCCAATTTGCTTCATAGTTTCTCATTAAAATGCTTTCCTTTAGTGACACCCACTAAAGGATCAACAGATATTTTAAATATATTCATCTGTACTCAAAAGAACACCTTTTTCAAGTACTTTAAGAAAGTTTCACTAAATATCACACTACTTTCAAAGACCTCTCAGGTATATTCCTATTATTTACCTTCAGGTGTATAAGGTAAATAGAGGGAAATATGTCATCATCAAGTATGATTTAAATTTTTAAAAGGTAAATCACTTTTCTAGAGTCTTAAAGTGAAAGAATGAAGAGTAGACAAAATGCTATGCTGACTTTGAGCTTGAATTGCTATGTCACTGATGGATAATTTCAAAGATTGTTTCAGACTCCTGGGTGGCTCACAATTTTCTCCACCATCCTCAATCATGTCAATACAGTTCTTCATTTATTTGGCTTACAACTGAAGTATGCAAATTTCCATAGAAAATACTCCACAGATAGAGATCTATAACTGCAATCAAAACTATGATCAAGTTCTTTCTCTGTATTTAATATGCTCCTGACAAGCACTACACGTTTCTCAAAATCCATAAAATCCATCTTCTTCATATCTTTGTTAAATTGTTTTATGCAATTTATGATGTTCTCTTTTACAAGTTAAATCAGTATTGTATTTTAAATTTATTGTTAGAGGTCATGCTGGAAAAAAAAACAAGATAAACACAAAGAAAAAGAGCACTTTTCATAATGAGTATAGCATATTTTAAGTAAAAATGTCACCATTTTATAAAATTAGGTTTTTATGATTTTATCAATAAGATAAGCATTATGATAAGATGTATACTTACATACTTATATCCTTGCATGCAGGCACATTTATTGTCTTAAGATAAGTTTTTAGAGGATGAATTCATATATAAAATGCCTGGAAATATCCCAAATGGTCCTTTTTAACAATTGAAGAGATCAGCAAAAATATTCTAAACATAACTTTGTAAGGCTTTAAGTCAAAAGCTCAACTCTGTAACTGCAGCAATTCCATCATCAGCGGGTAAAGAAAGCAAATACACAAAAACAAGATGTAGTACAAATTAACAGAAGAAGATTTTCTTTACTCAACAGACCAGTGAGATCTTTCGAGGGCATTTAGGCTAGAAATAAAGAAAGCAAATCGTGTAGCACTGAGTTATCTCTACTCAATGAGTCCAAAAGGCTCTTTAGTAACAGTAAGATTCCCCCTTTACATTGTTCTAGTAAGTTCTAATTCTTTACTCAGAAATATCACATCATTTTAGGTAGACTTATGATTAAAGTTGCCTTTAAGTATGCAGATTTATTTTGTCCCATGACAAAAACCCAGGAAGGGCGTAATCCACGTATAGTTAATTTCCACATCATCAGTGTCAGGTTTCTGGACCAGCTTTCTGCACTTCTGTACCTTTCCTCATGTGTCTATAAGGTCAATGTCAGGACGTCAGGCATTGGGTGTCCAGTATAAGAAGGCAAAGGAGAGTTGAGATTCCTCAAAATTACTCTTTTAACATTTTACTAGCAGAATTCCCTTACCTCTCATTGGACTGCATGGGTTGAAGGGCAAATAAATTTGCCTGTTAAATTTACAAGCAAAACATCCTAAAGTTTGTGCTATGGCCCAACTTATCTTAGCCCGTATTCATAAACTCTTTTAAAGAAAAATCAGATTTTACTAGCAAGACACAAAAGGAAATCTTTACTAGAGCTAACTCCCATGTTCTTCTAAAAAGCCCATTTTATTTATATTTTATTTATATTGATTTTATTTATATTTATACGCTTTTCCTGGGTTTTCGTCATGGGACAAAATAAATCTGCATACTTAATATTTTCCTCCAAATTCCTTTAGTATTTTTCATATATATTTTGCAACTTCTGGTGAGTAGTTATAAAACGTCTAATTTGCTCCCACTTTTGTTAAGTTGGAATAGTTATATTGGTTATAAAATATTCTTAAGTAGGTCTCTAGATGAAGATATAGGCCAAGGCATTTTCAGACAGGGGCATTCTGAAGTTTACTGTAAAACATTGCGTCTCTTCTTAAATCTAGAACAACTAGAAATCTAAAATAAACAAATAAAAATGCTCCACATGTTTCCTATACCCAAGAGAATCTAACCTAAAGATGAATGTAACTCTAGGGTTTAGTAAATGGTTTAAGATACATTGAGTCAACTTGAGGAAGAAACAGACCACAGAACTGTCATATTCCTACAATTGCTAGGGCTCTGACATGTAAGTACTCTGGCCATCCGTGTGTCCGTTGGTGAACCAGCGCTCACCCCAGGTTCATGGCACTCTGATCTTTCATTTCTATAGAAAATATGTCTAGGGATGTAGCTCAGTGGTGCTGCCCTGGCTAGTGAACTCAAGGTCTGGCGTTCAATCCCTGTTACAGAAAAAAAACAAAAACAGAAAGACAAGCAAACAAAAAGCCCTTCAGATTTTAAAATGTCAGTTTATGAACATTTAAGAGTTTAACAAAATTACTGTTTAAACTTAAAAATGTGAATGGCAGGCCTCGATGGAACTTTTTTTTTATAAATCGAATTCTTTATTGGTACAATTTATATACATCTCAAAATCATGTATAACATTGGGGAATTTGTACCAGTATATGACACAAGTTAATTCTTATTTTTACCCATATCCCTACCCACCCACAACTCCTTCCCCCCTTTATACATGCTCTTTTATTTTCTTTCTGTATCATATTTATTCCTTCCCCTCATCACATTCCCACACAAGTTTCCTATAGAAATTTCCCACTCTATAAAATCTGTCATACTTTCTAAGGCTCATTTGCATCTACAGGTGTTCATGCCAAAGAGAAGATCCGGAAATTGTCTATCTGTGATCTATTGATTTCACTTATTAGTATATCCTCCAGGTGTCTCCATTTGCACCTAAATGGATTGATCTTGTCATTCTTTATGGCAGAGTAATACTCCATTTTATAAAAAAAAAAACCACATCTTCTTTATCCACTCTCCAGCTGATGGACATTTGGGTTGTTTCCAAGATTGAGCTATCACGAACTGAGCTGCTATGAACAAGGGTGTACATCTGTCTTTCCAATGTGAGTTTTTAAATTCTTTTGGGTATATTCCTAGCAGTGGGATAGCCGGGTCAAATGATAAATGCTGGCGTGGCTGTGGGGAGAAAGGAACCCTTCTCCACTGTTGGTGGGATTGCAGACTTGTGCAACCATTGTGGAGATCCGTGTGGAGATTTCTCAGAAAACTCAATGGAACTTTTAAATAAAATGATACTTTGCTACATGTTATGCTGTCATAACCTTTTTAAGTGGCTGAAAATCATATCTAAAGAATTTACAGACTGCCACGTTATAAATCCAAAGGCATGTAGTAACAAATAGTGATTTGTATTATAAAGATTTATAGAATCATATTCACTATTAAGGTTATACAGGCCCCGTGTCTCTAAGAATGGGATAAATCACTTAGGTTGAAGGGAATCAGAAGTTATTGTCTCCGTCCAGACAGAGCTGGAATGGGAGATCCTGTCTGCATGCATCACATATCGAATATCACACAAAACCCCATTAATGTATGCAATTTATGTAGGTTAATAAGACAAAAGTAAACTAGAAGATAAATAAATGAATTGAGACTCTGAAATGAAATAAATACCAAAAAAAAAAGAAGGATGATACTATTGGAAAAGAATTTCCGGGTGAGCTTTATGATCATTTGCTTTGTATGAATGTGATTTTCTTAGCAGAAAAAGTTCTTACACTAGATTTCATTTGACTGAAAATATTTGTGACTTTAATGAATGATTTATATTTCTCAGTATAAAAACACTAAAACAATTAACAAATAATGGAAAATACAGAAGAAATTTGGGTTGAGGGAATTTTGTTCAGTAAGGAATTAAGAGTCCATGCAATTAGACTTTTTTTGGACTATTATGGTTCCTTCTCCTCCTTTAAACCTATATTATATCTAGAATTAATATACTTTATTAAATTTTGTGTATGTTATAAAATTTCATTAGTTATATGTATGCATTGTTACAGCAAATTATCTTTTAACTTCTATAAACATAAACCTCAAATATAAAATTATAATTCTCTGCCTCTGAGTTCTGGGATTACGGGCATAAAACACCACACCTGGCACTGTGGCATGCGGTATTGATTGCTGGTGGGCATGAGTCACCACGCCCAGCACTGGATTTGGTTACTGGGATCGAACTCAGGACCTTGCCCTTGTGAGGCAGGCACTGGAACCATTGAGCCAAATCTCCAGCCCTCATTTCCACAGTTTTAAATTAGGTTAATAGCATACTTTTCATTCTGCACTTCCTCCATCTTTCTTTTCATTGTTTCATGCTGTCTTACTTACCAACGAGTAACATGCAATGGACTTTTTCTGACAGAATCTAAAATTTACTCTTCAGAATCATGTTACTCTACTGAGGATGAAAGCTTACTGTGGGGGCATATTTTAATCCTCTGCTTCTTTCAAGTATTGTTCATAATGACAGAAAAAAGACACGATGTTTGACAAGATGAAAAAGAGTAACAGAATTCGAGACAGTTCTTAAAATGTGGTCCCTAAGGAGGAAACAGAGGAGACACATTTGGAATTTCCAGCCTTAGAAGAGGACAAAGAAAGAGGTATCTCGGGATGCCAGCCAGACCAAATTCACAGAGGGAGATGTTGAGTCTATACAAAGCAATTCTCTAAAATTCTCCATGGCGTTTCTTGAAGCTCTAGGTAGAGTTATTTTTAAGGTACTCTGCTTACCTTATATCAAAGGCTAGCTGTAGTTTTAAAGTAAGAATATCTAAATATTTGAAGTTGGGCTTCAAAATTTTAGTTGCTTTAATGTTAAGGTTTAAGTAAAGCAGCTAAGAGAGTCTTTGTTAAGTGGAGCATTCCTTGTCAAGAGCTCATCAGCCAAAGAAAAAGCTGGATCAGAGTCTTTACCAAACAAATAAGTGGCCATGACATACCCCATGTACCCAAACAAAAACAAAAACAAAAACAAAAATCTAGCTTTGGCTGAATCTTCCACTTGCTTTGGGCTAAGGTTTCTGTTTATGCAGATTTTTGAATGGTTCAGATTCTCAAGTCTAAGAATTATTAGAAGCGTTTATATTTGTAGGGTTTAAAAATATATACACTTACCCTTCTGGGAATACTTTTTCTTGGATAATTACTTTATCGATGAAAGTTGAAAACCTCAAGTGGTTTCACCTTTAGTGTTAGGAAGTGGATTGTCTGTTCTTTTACAGACTGTATTCCTGATGCAAACTCAGGTAACAAAATCAACGGAGCCTGTCTGCTGATAGTCATCAAAACCATTTTGTGGTGTCTCTGTCTATTAAACCAAACAGTAATTTGTGTTTCTTTCTTGGAACTCACTATAGCTATTTACTTGTTCTTTGTAATTCCTAGAAGAGCTCCTTCGAAGCCTTACTGATTTCTGTGTGATACATTGTTAACATCTCCTGGAGTTCTAAGTTTTAATAATTGTTAAGGTTTGCAACTCAGTCCCCTCTGCCAACCACAGTAATGTACGTACAGAGGTAAACAAATTCTTCACACATTTCCGGCTGAAATATTAAAAACATGGTTCCCTCATCTCTCTCTGCCTCATTTACTGCACCTGCTCACTGGAGACCAACAAATTTAAATTAATTGCAATTCATTTCATTTGTATTGAATGCTTCAGTGTCTTACGTGTCCTTTGGAGAAAAAGTTCTGTTTTTCTCCATAAGGCTGGCAGAACTCCATGAATTTTCTCTAACTTGTGATCCAGGGACTACATAGTGTTTGTTACTCATCCGGGTTCTCAGACTTCCACATCTCAGGCTCGTATGAGGTAGAAGCTACAGGGAGTTGCTTTAGCATTTCTAGACCAACTGCTTTGCGTTTTTAATTCCCCCCCTTTGGGCTCATGCTCTCTCATCACTCCTTCTATTTGTATCATTTCCTACATTATATTTCATCACCTTCTTATGTTTGCCTGATGTTACTTCTAAATAATACCTAGCCCAGAACCCCATCCACTGGAAAGCAGTTTTTATTCAATATTGTTATTCTTTTTTTGAGACAAGTTCCTACTTTGTAATTCAGACTAACCCTGAGCTCACTATGTAGCCCAGGCAAGCCTCAAACTCAGAAATCCTCCTGCCTCTGCCTCCCGAGTGCTGGGATTATAGGTGTGAGCCACCACGCCTGTCATTGTGGTATGTGGTACTAATTGCTGGTGGGCGTGAGTCACCATGCCTGGTTTTGTTGTATGTGGTTACCAGGGATTGAACGAGGGACTTTGTGTTTGCCAGGCAGGCACTGGAATCACTGAGCTAAATCTCCAGCCCAGTATTTTTATTCTTAATAGTGATTCTACAAAAACAAATATTCAATGATGATGAAGTCAGTTTTTATCAGGAAGATTTGATAAAATAACATTTATTCAGAGATCATCTATTGAGGCAGAACCAAGAGAGCAGATCTATTTGTTGTAGTCAAGGTTGGCAAGATAATGGATTTAAAATAAGACACATAAATTATAGCATTATTTTATACTCATCAGATGTAGAGGAGTGTGAGAGACCTAACTGCACACTGCAGATCCAAAGAATCCAGCCAAATGCTTGGGTCACAAGTCAATGTCCTGAACAAGTGCAGCAGAGGGCCTACTGTCCAAAGCAGTGGCCTGCATTATTCTATCCTGAGGCCTAGAACCCATGCCAGTGTCTGTTTGTCCTTGTGGTTGTTCTGCACTTTGAAGATCCAAAGGCCAGTGACAGAAGCCAGAACACCTGAACCAGCAGAGTGAAGAATCCGTGCCACTAGGCTGAAGGATCTGCACTAGGCCAGGAGGGGACATAGAGAACATCAGAGCCCCTCGAGAACAGCAGCCTTTCCTGGTGACAGTGAGGACCCAGCCTTCTCCTCCAGGGAAAACACTGAAGTTTGCATCAAGAAAACCAGCCACAGCGAGCTTGTTCTAGAAAATGATCTACCCTTTCAGTTCTCTTCTTATGGTGACGGTGAAGTGTGCCAACTTGAGAAGTTGGGTTAAGAGACACTTAGCTAAATCTGCTCAGCAGTTCCACACTCGAAGGCATGGAAGGTTGAGCCTAGAGCGGGGCCTGGCCTGGGAACCACAAAATGGAAATGAGGAAGCACCTGCTGCTTCTGTTCCTCTGAAGGAGCTCCTGTCGTTCCTTGTGTGCGCCCCTGTTTTCGCGTGTGCACTGTGAGGCTTCAGGCGTGCATGGCTCTTTCAGCCTTCCTGCCCTCATGATGTGGATTGCATGGGCCACTGCACTGAGCTCCAGACCTTTGCCTAAATCCTTTGGTCTCCATTGTTCTAGATTCTCCCTCCTCCGACTCTGAGTGGCCATTGTTAGCCCATCTTCTAAGTTCTTGCATAGCTTTATGTTTTGAATCTGTTTCTCTTATAAATATTGACTGATCCAGCAAAAATCCTTAGGTGAATCTTCCACACCCAAATCACATTGATTCAGCTCTGCTGAACATTACAAACTGACTAGTATTTAATTCACACTCTATATATTCACACATATACATACACACATATAAACATGAGTGTATATGTGTGCGTGAGTGTGTGTGTGTTCATACCCATTATTTTTATGAAAGTGTACTTGGATAAAATAAAATACAAAGGCAACTTTGTGTATTGAAAGATAAGAATGTAGATAAGTTATGCAGAAAGCGAAATTTCAAAGTCACAAACAAATATGACACAAACGACTTTCTCTGTCTTCCTTACCAAAGGTATGTGAGTATCAGGGAAGTTGTTTTCTTTAAACCATAATCCTCAGAAAAAGTGAAACTTGCTATTTTGCTACACGTTCATTTAGTAATTGTGTCATCAATGGAACTGTCTAACATAAATCAACCATCATTTTTTCTTTCATTTGTTTTATAATAAATTTTGCATTTCCAATTTATTTTACCTCATATACTTTATTGTCTCCCTTGCAAAATATACCGCAGCACCATAAATTTCAAATATTTATCACATTGTGTTACTGATCTTGGCCAAATCTTCTTTGAGTTTCTTTTTAAATTTAGTTTAGAAAATTCTAAGAGGTAAAGAAATTATGCCATTTTGGAAAAGGTCAGGCACTTCTAAATAATGTATAATACTCAGTCTTCATGATGGACATGGAATGACAAAAACTCAGGAAGCTGACAAATTGTCTCACAATGTAGGTCCAATATTGATATTTTTAAACCTAAATATTTGTCAACTAATTTATTGTCAGATAAGCTGTAGGTCTTAGGCTATTTATTTTTCAACTGTCTTCATTTTTATCTATTAGGTTGATGTATTTAAGCCAATCTGTATTAAGGATGAATCTTAAGTATCTGTATTTTTTATAAAATTCTGGGTGTTTCCTATGAGATGTCTGAATTTGATTCATAAAGTGGTACTGAAATCTGTTACCCCAAACCAAGTCTCTTTCATTAAGTTGTCATTATATTAAAATCAGATGATTATAATATCAAATATTTAGTTTAAAAGGGTCATGGGGGAAAACTCTTAAAAATGATCCAGAAAAATAAATATTGTTCTTTTTGTGTTATTTTTGTATTTTAAAATCTTTTAACAGAAGTATTACAAATTTTAGAAGAATTTTTCAAAGAAGAGAAAAATGGGTAAGCAAGGAAGCCATAAGTAGAGTTCGGGAAAACAGACAACTCAGAATTGCGTGTGTTATTATTTTGATATTAGAAGCTTTGGGTGTGGAATTAATTCCAGAAGTCTTGTGCAAAGCGCTGACCACTGAAGGATGACCTCGCCAAGGAGCGAGACTTGGTACCAACTTCACAGAGATGCTTCCTTGACGGGGTAGGAACAAAAGTCCTGCTCTCCTCTGAGCAGTCCTGCTACTAAACACAAGGGGGACTAACTGATATAAACATTGAAAAGCAGTAACATAAGTTCACTAGCATGCTATTTTAATGCACTTGGAAGAAAATATACAGAAACCCTCCAAAATAAATAATAGAGTGAAAAAGATACATTTGAAACAT
>PVIC010019464.1:13192-30848 GCA_004025085.1 Thryonomys swinderianus
TTACCATCATTTTTTTTCCTCTACTTTTTCCTACTCACTCTTTTGCCTTTCCTTTTGATGATTTTCTTTCTACTGCACAATACCTATCATACATTTATTTTGGAATTCATTTACACCTTCAGTTTCTGATACTAGAGAAAAGTTGGTGTTTACATACCTGTGTCCCATGTGTCAAGCACAAGTACATTTTCTCAATATTGAATGTCATTATAACATACATATAAAATGTACCAATAAAGTCAATTTTAAAATAATGGAAAAAGAGGATAACAGATAGGAAAACAGACAAAAATACAAGTAGATAATTCTCCAATTAATTTTCCACAAATTTAAAAAGACAAAATGAAAATCGCACTGAAGCTGCACGTGGTGGGACCCATCTGACCACCCAGCACTGGGGAGTTGAGGTAGGAAGATCATGAATCCAGGCCAGCCTGGGCTACGTAGTAATGTCAAAAACCAGAGTGGGCCACAGAGTGAAATTCCTCCTCAAGTGAAGAAACACAGATTACTTAGAGATACAAATCACAGTCACATAAGCCAAAATTCAGAAGTTGTATGTTAATAATGTCATAAAGAAACAGAAGTTCCAGATGGGATCTCATCCTACTAAAAAGCTTCTGCACAGCAAAAGAAACCATTGGCACAGCTAAAAGACAACTAACAACATGGGAAAAAGATCTTTACTAGCTGTTTCTCAGACAAAGGGCTACTATCTAGAATATATAAAAAACTTAAATCAGTGCCCCCAACTTTAAAGACCCAATTCAAAAATGGTCATCTGAAATGAACAGACACTTCTCAGACGAAGAAGTAAAAGCAGCCTGAAGCACATGAAAAAATGTTTAACATCATTGGTCATTCGAGAGATGCAGATGAAAACAACACTGAGATTTCATCTCACTCCACAAAGAATGGCTGCTATTGCAAAATCAACGAACAATAAATGCTGGTGAGGCTGCGGGGAGAAAGGAACCCTTCTCCACTCTTGGTGAGAATGTAGACTTGTGCAACCATTGTGGAGATTAGTTTGGAGATTCCTCAGAAGACTAGGATTAGAGGTCCCTTTTGACCCTGCTATTCCCCTGCTAGGAATATACTCAACAAAATTAAAAGAATCATATCATAAAGGCATATGTGCACTATGTTCATAGCAGCTCAGTTTATGATAGCCCAATCTTGGAAACAACCCAGATGCCCTTCAACTGGAGCCTGGTTAAAGAAGATGTGTGTGTGTGTGTGTGTGTGTGTGTGTGTGTGTGTGTGTGTGTGATTTTTAAAAAATAAAACGCAGTAATACTTTGCCATAAAGAATGACAAGTTTCAGTCATTTATATGCAAATGGACACACCTGAGGATACACCAATACGTGAAATAATAGGTCACAGATATGTAAACACCATATCTTTTCTCTAGTATGAGAACCTGTAGATGTAAATGAGTTCAAGAATGTATGATAGATTTTGTGAAATAGGAAATATTCAAAGGGAATATGGTAGGGGAAAGTAAGGAGGAGAAAGAATAAGTATGCTTTGAAAAGAAAAAAGAAAGCACAAGTATATAGTGTGGGGGTTATGGGGTGGGTAGGGATATGGGTAAAATAAGAATTATCTCGTGTCATATACTGGTACAAATTCCCCAATGTTGAGTGCAATTGTGAGCTGTATATAAAATGTACCAATAAAGGATTCAATTAAAAAAGAAATAGAAGTTCTTATATAATTTTGTAGATATGAAAATCAAAGAGACTTGGAGAAGAGTATGGCAATATATTACAAAGCAACATATCTTTTTATTTTGTGCCTATCTCATTTTGAATGAATTTACCCTTAAATTTCATCTTAAATAATTGAAATTAATTAAATATATTTTTCATGGGTTATGAAAACAGGATGAGAATGGTATATTGAACAGATATTGTCATTTGAAAACTATATTGTTAATTTCAAAAAGCAAAGCATGCAAAAAGCACTCATATATAAGGAGAGAGGGGGAAATTCTTTGCATAAGCACCTAATTGCATAGGCATATTTATCATAAAACAAATAAAAAGAAACAGATAAAAAAGAAAAATACAGTGCAACAGGAATAGACACAAATGAACATAATTTTATCACAAATATAACAAAAAACTAAATAGAAAGTAAAGGGGTAACATTCTTTATGTTCCATTTCGTTTTTGTTTTTTTGTTTTTGTTTTTGTTTTTTGAGACAAGGTCTCGCTTTGTCGTTCAGGCTGGCCCTGAGCTCACTATGGAGCCCAGGCAAGCCTTGAACTCAGCAATCCTCCTGTCTCTGCCTCCCGAGTGCTGGGATTACAGAAGTGAGCCACCACGCCCGGCACTATGTTCCATTTCTTAAACTGATAGCTAAATATGTCGTTTATTACTATTCTGTATGTTATTACTGTAGTATGTATATTCTATTGGAAATGTGAAGTTTCACAATACAAACAAGAGTCTGAGTTCCACGGAGAAACCAGTAAACATTTCCGGAGAGTCTAAAGGTTGTAAGATCACTTGGCCTCCACTGGCATTCTACTGTCTTTGTTAAATTCCTCAGACTCTATCTTACCTTAGTTTTACATTGTGAAATGAGTTTATAAAGTAAGTACTAAGTACTACAACTATGAAAGTTGAATAGTTATAAGGCATAAGTTGCTTAGAGTGATATCAAGCATATACTATGAGATCAATAAATACTCTCAAATAGCTCAGAGTCACGTTTATAGGACAATAGTGTTAGGACCATTCATTAGTAGCTGAATAGCACTGATGATTAGTGTTTCAGTAATTGTAACCTTTAGTGCCAACTAACAGTGGGGAGGGGGCTTGTCAGTCAGTAAACATTTACGCATTGCCAAAAATGTAAAGAACAGAGTTTTTTAGGTTTAAAGCCCATCAAATTTCAGCTCTTCCAGCTAGGAACCCTGGTAGTAATGATATTAACGGAATATTACAGTTGGCAGGAAAATCTAAGTCCTTAATTTCAGACAAAGAATTGAGCCTCGGTGTTTCATTTTTATAAAATTAGGATAATGATCCCTAAAACTAGGTTTGTTTTGGTGAATGATAAAGGTAATATAGGGATAATCTCTAGTTCATTGTTAGTGCTCAATGAATGATGGCTATTATTTCATGTTCTTTTAAAAGGTTGAAAATTACATAAAAAGAAAAAAATGGAATATTTGTAAGAGGTCACACCTAAAATCATTTAATATGTTTTAATTAAATTTGTAATTTTAGTGGGATTTTAAACTGTACTTTTTAAAATCATTAGGCAATCTTATAAAATACAAAAAAAATCACAAAGGTAATGAAGGTCTTAGTACAATTTCAAATAATGGATTTATGCTCCTGCTTTGTGCACACAAATGAGTGCCCTTGTGAATTGAAAGATATTCAAGCATGTTTATTATAGCAGAGCCTCCAACTGCATACTGATCAATGCCCCTCACTCATTAACATATAGGAATCGGTGCCTGAATTCTCATTTGCATGCCTCTCTAAGAGCTTTTTTTCTCACTGTTCAAACAGCCAATGACCTTTATAATCAATAGGAAAATGAGAAGCAGGTGGAAGCTTATTTTTAATGATGTTCAGACCAAATTGTTTAACTCAAATCTGAACTTTTTTCTTCCAATCTTTTTTAATGCTTGACAAATATTAATTATATGAAAGCAGAGAATCTCTGACTCTCTCATCATCTCTGATCAAGCTCTGTAATCAACCCTGTGCTTTTCTGTTTAATTATTATGGGAAAACATTTCTCTTTTCTTTTTTTCTTGAAGCCATCAGTACAGACGTGGTATTTTGGGGATTTGGTAAATGTTCTGGAAACCTTTACAAATTTACCTAGATGATTACAACTGAAACGGATTGAAGACATTTCCTACAGGAACATAATTATTTATTTTAAGGAGTGCATACTAATGGATCAGAAATAAAGTTTTTAACATTACAAGTAGCAAACATTGCCCATGCCATCAATTTGGGGGCTTTACACTATTTTTAATCATATTTACGTTAGTCATCCTAGTTCCTTAAGGTTTCTCAGAAGAGATGCAAAATAATTTTGACGTCAGACTTGTATTTCATGTCAGTAATGAATTGAACAGTAAACACTGAAGACTTCAGTCCTGTCTAGATGATCCGCACAAAGGCACATGGCCAGTGAACCTACTGAAGTTTGAACTTCAGGCAGGCTTTCTGTACTGTTCTAATGGATCTCCTCAGTATTTTGCAGACACTCATGGAAAAGATGCTTTAAAATATCACCTTAGGATAGAGGACCCAAATCTTTCAAGATACATCAGGACACTTCACAATAGTTCAGAATTCTGGATTTGCCATAACTTTGTTACTCAGTTTAAGCAATGTCATACTTGTCCTGCTTCAAATCTCAGCCATCCATTTGTCTCTGCACTGTCACCAACTTTGAAAGACCAAGCACATTAATAATAACAACAGCAATATTGATAATAATGATGTCTTCTAGCAAAGAGAACATTATTTTTATGTAAAATTTAACACACTATAGAATTTTGTGGAACGATCCATTCACTGCTTCAACTTTGAAAAGAAGCTAAGTCAATTTTTCTTAGTGGTTTGCCACTATTTTTTTTTCTATTTTATTTTCATTAGTATGTGTTTACATACTTTGGTCTATGAATGTTTGGTCAGTAGAAGTGATCCTTTTCAGTTATTCACAAAATTTGATTATAAAAGATTACATTTTATCTTCTCTATATAGTAAACATATATTATAATCTATAATATATATAAATTTAAAATATATCACATATACATATATGTGTGTATATATCTATATATCTATATATCTATATATCTATATCTATATCTATATATGTATATATATGCATTCCAAATGCAGATATAGCAATTTCTGCTTAGAAGCCATCCAGCACCTCCTAAGCTGTCAGTGTATTTAGTATTTTATTCTCTGCACTTGGTCTTTTCTTTTTGTATCTTTCAGCTTGATGATTTTGTTGCTGGTGAGTTCTACTCTGTTAAGAGTTTACCAATCCATGTTTAAGACTACTAACATTAGTAAAATCAGAGGAAGTGTTAGTAACTAGACAGAATTTTATGTGGTTCAAGTCATCTGTAAAAAAAAAAATAAAGCGTGAATGGAATCTTGCTTTATACTGGCAAGGTAAAAACAAGGAGTTGATATTGCTTAAGAGTAAAGCCTTTAAAAACAAAAATTAAACCCACAAGTCTTGTTTATTTTGATATATTTACCTAAATAATATCAATTACCTTAAAAGAAAAAAAACTTAAACTATGGCTTTTAATTGCAATTTAAAACTATGAGATCACAGGAACAATTTAAGAAATCCTGCTTATTGGAACACTGACCTATAGTTTGGCAGAATTTCAAAAATAGCAATGGGTCCTAGACTTATAATGCTAAGAAGAAAAATGAGTAGAATATGAGAAATGCCATAGGTGTTATACTAGAGAATGTAAACAAACAAGAAAACTGCAGTTACAGTACTTCTAACTCCTGTAACATTATACTCAAGGTTTATAAGAAGTTTTAATGCATGTGAGATGTCAAAGAACTGTATGTCAGTGAAGCTTGTGTACATGTAATACGATGTTAATTTCATACAGTGTCACATAATACTGCCTTGAAAAAGTCAATGAAGATGGAAAATAAAATGAGCATAAACCTATAAAAGTAGAGTCAAATGTTGAGGTATTTTTTATAACTTTTCTGTGTTTTATAGTCTTATAAAATATTGAAATTTCAACATTTAATTAGTTTTCCTTTGCAATATTAACCCAAATAATCATAGGAGAGTATGATATTGGATTCGAGATAAACGAGAGTTCAACTGAAAGCTATATAAAAAAACTACAGATTAAAACAAATCAAGGATCACTTTCCATAAAAGTTTGGAGTTGCACTGGTAGCTATGTCACTATGCACTTGTTCAAAATGGCAAAGCCTATTTATCAGGGCTGCTAAAGAATGGAGAGAAAATTCTGTATGGACTGAGCTCCAATTCATTGAAACAAGAAGCAGAACACTTCTTGAAGGCTGGGGTGTGCTACAGAAAAAGTATAGATGACTGAAGGGAAACATGGCACACTGCTGAGGTTAAGACACTTGTGTTTGCTACCTGCTGTTGATGGAGTGACTCTCATCTTCCAAAGGAGAGCCAGCGACAGGGCCTGGTCAGCACATTTCAAAGGGTTGGTTTCCAGGTTCCCAGAAAAAGACATCACTGGGTTGTAGAAGATCAATCTACGAGGGACAAAAAAGAGGCATACAGTTGCTCATTTTCTAAAGTAATTTTGCAAGAATAAGCAGGCCAGGGTCTGCAGTCAAGTGTTTGCTTTGACAAATGACGACTTTTCTTCACAACAGTGAATTTTCTCAGGCAGGCGTTTTGTGCAGTCTGGCAGAATCACTCAAGTGATGCATCTTTGAGTGGACAGAGCTATCTCTAGGGTTTATTTAACTCTCTAGCGTGGGTGGTGGATGGAATCATTGGTGCTGAGAATTAGCAGTTTATGTAGGCCAAGGTTGAAGTCTGGTCAAGAAGAGAACTCAGAGGAGACAGACAAAGACTTAATTAGGAAGAGTGTGTCACCATATAATGAGAAAAATCCAGATTTTATTCTTTGTTTTCATAAACTGGTTCTTTTATTCCTAGTATTGCAATTAAACATATTACATAGTATATATCAAGCTTCTACTTTGATAGGCAAGTCCTTTTGGTTTTTTTTTGATGTTCTAAATATTTCTAATATTACTATTTTATTTCATTTTAATAGTATGCTTATACTTTTTTTAGTAGAAAGATAAATCTTAAAGGTAACATTAAACCAACCTAAGTATATCTGTTGGCACCTCATTCAAAATCATATCAGTGTCTGATATTCAGTTCCAAGAGCAATTTTGAACAGGTTATATTTAACATTTTAAAGCTAATTTAAAAGTAAATTACATTTGATATTTCATTTTTATATAACCTCGACCAAAAAGAAAAATTAAAATTCATGCATACTGATCACTATAAATATTTCAAATCAAATGCACAAAAAAAGAATGTACATTCACACACAAAACTGATGTTTCTCCTATTAGGAAGAAAATGAGCACCTACAAATTTAGAGAAAGTATGTAAGCAATTATAGCCAGAGAAAGTGTTTAATAGAAGTGCAGCCATTTTCAAGCACCCCCATACTGCTCGTTGGGGGGTTCCCTTGTAAAAGGTACAAGGTGGCAAACAGCTGGTGAACCATTCAACTGTGTTCCTGTTCAATAAAATGGCACAAGAAAGCAACTTTCGAATTTTGATTTCTCAGCCATAATTATGTATTTCATAGTGACAAATTAAGAAGCAATATACACATTCAAATAATAGGTGTAGAGCCTGTAAGTCTCAAAACCTTCACTATAAAACAGTCAGTTTGCAATCTCCTACATCAGCTCACATATATTAAGGTACAGTACAATATGAGGTAAGCAAGAGAGGAAATCAATGTTTGTTTTTGACCCGGTAGACCTTTCCACAAGTATGACACTTGTTCAAGATGTACAAATTAAAGATTTGTTTTTCAAAAAAGTCTTCAGTTTTACAATTTATAGTACCACAGGTCTGATGGTTTATAATGAAAAATACTTATGAGTGCCAAGAGAACATACTTGCAAAATAAACATCTTATAAAAGGATCAGATTTAGATTTTACAAAGAGCTATTACAACACAGTTAAAAGACATGGTAGGGGGTATCACCTTCCCCAACTTGAAACTTCACTACAAAGCCACTGTGATAAAAACAGCATGGTAATGGCAAAGAAACAGACCTGAGGCTCAATAGAATAGATTAGAAGATCCAGAAACAACTCCAGATACACTAAGCCACCTCATCTTTGACAAAGGAACCAAACATCCTCCATAGAAGAAAGATAGCCTCTTTCACAAATGGTGATGGAAAAACTGGGTTGCAACCTGCCAAAGACTGAAAGCAGTTCCTCTCTTTCACCTTGTACTAAACTAAAATCAAAGTGGATGAGAGACTTAAGTATTAAAACAGAGACACTAAACCTGCTGCAAAACAGATTAGGTAAAACATTGGAGACATTGGCTTAGGGAAAGACTTCATGAAAAAAAACCTCTATCGCACAAGAACTATCAGAAGAAAGAAGAAATCAACAAATGGGGTCTCTTTCTATTAAAAAGCTTCTGCACGGCAAAAGGAACCATCAGGCAGAACAAAAAGACAACCAACAGTATGGGGAAAAAAAAACTTTTATCAGTAATTCCTCAGACAGAGTCTACTATCTAAAATATATAAAGAGCTTAAAAATATCAATCCTCCCAAATTTAAAGACCCAGCTCAAAAAAGGGGATCTGAAATGAACAGACACTTTTCCAGAGGAAGAAATAAAAGCAGTTAAGAAGCACATGAAGAAATGCCCAACGTCACTGGCCATTCAAGAGATGTAGATAAAAACAACTCTGAGATTTCATCTTACTTCACAAAGAATGGCTGCCACCTTGAAATTGGCCAACAATAGATGTTGGCAAGATTGTGGAGGAAAAGGAGCCCTTCTCCACTGTTGGTGGGAATGTAGACTAGTACAACCATTAAGGAGATCAGTGTGGAGATTCCTCAAAAAAACTAGGATTAGAGGTCCCATTTGACCCTGCTATTCCCCTGCTGGGGATGTACACAAAAGAATTACAAGACTCCTATCACGGTGACTTATGTGCACCCATGTTCATAGCAAGCTCCGTTTGTGATAGCTAAATCTTTGAAACGACCCAAATGCTCATCAACTCTAGACTGGATAAAGAAGATGTGTTTTTTTTTTTAATAAAAAATGGGTGTTACTCTGC
Source organism: Thryonomys swinderianus (assembly GCA_004025085.1). Taxonomy (NCBI): domain Eukaryota; kingdom Metazoa; phylum Chordata; class Mammalia; order Rodentia; family Thryonomyidae; genus Thryonomys; species Thryonomys swinderianus. Next base: position 22,073 of record PVIC010019464.1, read on the forward strand.
CATAAAGAATGATGAGATTGAATCATTTATACTCAAATGGTCATACCTTCAGGACATACTCATATGTGAAATAAATAGGTCACAGATATGCAAATATTGTATATTTTCTCTGATATGAGAAAATGAAGTTATAAATGTGTTCTAGAATGCATGATTGATATTTTGAAATAGTAAATATTTAAAGGGTAATGGGGCTTAGGGGTAAAAAATGAAGAAATAAATTAATGTTAAAAAAGGAAATGATGCTTGTGCATGTAGGGGTGGGAGGAAAGATGGGTAGGGAAGGGGGGAAAATGAGAATTAAGTGGTGTCATATAGTAGTACAAATTCTCCATGTGGAATGTAATTGTGATGTGCATATATAATGTACCAACAAAATGTAACAATACAAAGATTTTTTAAAAAGACAAACAAGTCAATAAAATTAGCAGAATATAAAATACATACAAAAAAGATACACAAGTTGCTAATAAACACATAATATGCTCATGAAGATATTCTGTTGTTCGTCATGAAAAAAATATAGATTAAAATTCAAATGAGTAACATTTCATACATATGGTGTGAGTAGAATGAATAAGACAGAGCAAGCACAGTCAAGCACCCAGAGCACTGAAATTCTCAGAAATTGTTACTGGAAATATAAGGTGTTTGTAATTTTTAGTTGTAATATGATACAGTACAGCACGCACACTAGGAAACAATTTAGCAGTCTCTCTAAAAATGATATGTGAGCTGGGCGTAGTGGTTTACCCCTGTAATCCCAGCACTTAGGAGGCAGAGACAGGAGGATTACTGAGCTCGAGACTTGTCTGGGCTATATAGTGAGCTCAGGGCCAGCCTGAACTACAAAGAGAGACCCTGTCTCAAAAAAAAAAAAAAGATACATGAAACTCTCAATGTCCTTCCTAGATTTGTATCCAAGACCAGTGATGCTATATATTTCATAAAATTTGCATGTAAATTAGGCTACCTGTAAGGCTCCTATTAATATTATTTACCATTCACTAATAGTCTTAAACTGGAAACAACTTATATGTGTATAAATCGTTTTAATGAACAGGCTAAGTGCTGTGTATCCACAAATGGAATACTACTTGGCAACAGTAAAGGAACAGACAATAGAAATATGCTTTATCCTGCCTGGACCTCGCACACTGAGGAGATAAAAGCCAGTCACTGATCACATGGATGATGTAAGATATAGGAAATTTCCAGACAAGACAAACTCATACAGTCAGAAGCTAAATCAGTGATTGTTTGTGGAAAATCAGTGACTGGTGATGTGGAAAGAACTGTAAATGTGCAAAAGGAGTCATTATGGACAAGTTCAAAATGTTCTAAAACTGATTTACAGTTGTCATTACAACATTTGGTAAAGTTACTCAAAATCATTGAATCATACCTTCGAAATAGATTAACCTCTCATATGTAAAGTTATGTATCTTTTTACTCATCTTCTTAAGATAGAATTCAAATGTGAGGCGACTATTGTGGAACACAAATCCGTCTCAGTAGAAAGATGGCCTAGATGTTTGTGCTCACAGCAAGTAAGGTGATTTGGTTCACTGGTTTCTAATAAAGGCTGACATTATACTTTTCATACACTAAATGGCCAAATTTGCACTTTCAAAGCTTTGTTAAAAACACAAGATATGGGGCTGGAGGGTTAGCTCAGTGGTTCCGGTGCCTGCCTCGCAAGCGCAAGGTCCTGAGTTTGATCCCGGTAACCACATACTATGCTGGGCGTGGTGACTCATGTCCACCAGCAATCAATACCACATACCAGTGCTGGGCGTGGTGGCTCACGCCTGTAATCCCAGCACTTGGGAGGCAGAGACAGGAGGATTGCTGAGTTCGCGGTGGCTTGCCTGGGCTACATAGTGAGCTCAGGGCCAGCCTGAACTACAAAGTGAGACCCTGTCTCAAAAAAAAAAAAAAAAAAAACCACAAGATATGAATACAAACTACGGAATGTTTAACAAAGATGTAAACACAGGGGTAGAGGTGGAAGTACTCTCAGTATGATGGCTAAAATTATAACCTCAGACTGGCAAGAGGTGGCACACACCTGTAGTTGAAACAGGTAGAGGGCTGAGGCAGGAAGGTGTCTGGAACCCAGGAGTTTGAGGCAGCCTGGGCAGCACAGTGAGAATTTGCCTTAAAAAAATGTGCATACAGAGCTAAGTCGTCACAAGTAAGATCTCTAAGCCAATGACACTGAGAGAAACAAAAGGCATTGGCTAAATCCTCATGAATATAGTTAGAAAGAGGCGTCATGGGAAAGGAGAGAGAATAAAGTGGCAAATTTATACTCTAATGCTGGAAATGGATATATTTTTAAATGAGATAAAATTAAATAACTAATACTTTATGTGTAAGTATCATTTGGAAATGGTATCTTAATTTATTTAATAATGGGATCTCCAAATTTATTTTTTGAAAGATGATCCTTATATGAAAGACCTATTTTCAAGGCTGTTACATATAAATAAAAAACTTCTTAGCTCTGAATTTAGACACATTCCTTAATTTTTGTAAACTCCATTTTATAGTATTATTAGGAAGGCAAAATGAAATAAAGAATGTGATTCTCTTACATCAACATGTAAAATACCTTCCATCAATTTTGGAAATTGCTGGTATTTAACATTACTACTGATGAATTATTCTAAGTACATAGGCAAATGACACAGATCTGACATGAAACTGAAAATTGTATATAAAGAATCAGTAGTATTTAAAATCTAGCTAGGTGTGGTATAATCTTAGAACTCAGGGGGCTGAGGCAGGAGGATCGAGCAAAGTCAAGGACAGCCTAAAGTATATAACAAGACCCTTTCTCAAAACAAAGAAACAAATAAAATCTATATCTAATTTAAAAGATGCAAGTTTCAGAAGTGAATCAAACATTTAAATATTCTCAGTTTAGGCAGTCGAAATACACTGCAGTCACTATGTGCAATAGGCGCCCAAATTATGGTGAAACTGATTTTAATTTCATTTCCTTCATTTTTAAACCTTTTGTTGCAAATTTATTCAATTTCCATGAATTGCAGTTTAAGTAACCTGCATTTGTGGATTCATGTCCATTTCATCTTCTTAAATGGTCGGATAAACTTTTGTTTTGCTTTGCATGAAAACTGCATCTCATTTTGGTTAGTCTTGTATATAAAAAAAGAAATGAATGATATTTCCATGTGAGATGGTTTCTGCAGATGCCGTGGAGGATGATGGGTAGGAGGCGCCTCTAGCAGTGCTGGCCTCACACCACACATCCCGTGTGCGGCTGCCGTCATGCCAGCTCTGGGCTGGACACCACTGCTGCAGGCCCGGCCCCGGCTCCTCTCGCCCTTCTTCCACCGTGTTTCATTTCCACCTGCACCGGGGGCAGTCACATCGCACATGCCAACACAGCAGCCTTAAGGAAGGTCTCTCGGATTCCCTGGCTTAGCTTTCACACTAAGTCTTTCCATACTTTATGCCACTGATGTTATCCAAGTACAAAATCGGAGAACTTCTTTTAAAAAGGCAGAAACCGTGGGTAACTAATTAAACAGAGCTATAGAAAAAGGTCCAAGTAAGCTCAAAAATACACAATCTAATGCTTTTCATCTAAAGAAAGATGCTTATGGGATGTTAGTAGCTTTCACTTCTGCATTTTATTCAGAGTTGACAATAAGCAGAGATTAACCACCATCAGTCCATTCAAGACCTGGAATTTTCAGAGGTCCCTTGTGCTTTCGTACTCTTCCAGTACATAAGAGAATGCTGCTGTGTCTCTTGCTAAGAAGCAACCTGTCTTTTCTTGGGTGTCTAAGCAGGGGCAATTGATTGTCAGCCAGTTTGCATAAACCACATTAAGTAAGTGCACCACTCCCATCTGAGTGCATGCTTCGGTCACACACACACACACACACACACACACAGACTGTCACCGTCAGGCCAGCAGGAAAGGTCAAATAATCTTATAGTACGTTGATTACAGTTCAGTTTTTTATTTGAATTCTCCATTGGTACATTTTATATAGAGCTCATAAGCACACTCGACACTGGGGAGTTTGTACCACTGTATGACATGAATTAATTCTCATTTTACCCTTATCCCTACCCACCCACATCCCCCCACCCCCTATATACATATGCTTTGGTTTTCCTTTCAAATCATATTTATTATTTTTCCTCCCACTTTCCCTTTGAATATTTCCTATTTCACAAAATCTGTCATACATTCTTGAGCTCATTTACATCTACAGGTTCTCATACCAGAGAAAAGATACAGTATTTACATATCTGTGACTTATTTATTTCACTTATGAGTGTGTCCTCAAAGTGTGTCCATTTGCTTATAGATGTCACAAACTTTCCATTCTTTGTGGCACAGCAATACTCAATTTTATAAAAAGACTACATCTTCTTTATCTAGTCTCCAGTCAATGGGCAGTGTTGTTTCCAAGACTGAGCGATCACAGATTGAGCTGCTATGAATATGGGTGTACATGTGTCTCTACGATGATTGTTTTTATTCTTTCAAGTACATCCCTAGCAGGGGGATAGCAGGGTCGAATGGGACCTCCAGTCCTAGTTTTCTGAGGAATCTCCACGTGATCTCCACAATGGCCGCACAAGGCTACAATCCCACCAACAGTGGAGCAGGGCTCCTCCCTCCCTGCAGCTCACCAGCGGGTGCTATTAACTCCCCTGACGTCTGTCCTAACGCAGGTTCCTGTTAGAGTCACTGTACCGAGCGGCGGCTCTGTGAGTTATCAGAGCCGCCCGGGATCTTCTCTCTAATTAGGCACCTGTCTCTCTGTGACTGCTGTGCCTTTTATTTCTCGGTAGTGTCACGAGTGAAGAAACTGCCTCAGCCAGAACAGCTGGAAATCTACACTTAGAGGTAAACTAGACCATGACAAAGAGCAAGAGAAGCCAAGTCGAGCAGGGGCGGTGCCCTTTCAGGTTCTCGCACACCTTCTGCCAGAAGAAATGCAACAGCTTGCATTGAATTTCCCAGGAATATATTCACCCACAAATACTCAGAGGACTTGACAACAAGAACAGAAACACTCGCACCTGCCTTACAGGCTCCCTTTGCTCGTGAAGAGGCTCAGCCTGAGACCTGAGGATGGGAATGAAAAGGTTCGGCTGTACGTGCGGGGCAGACACCTGCAGCACCCCTCTGAAGAATCGCGAAGACTGGACCGACCCCTCCTCGCTAAAAGATGAATAAAGGAGAGGCAAACAGCAGAGGTCCTAGAAAATTCTGCAAAGGTAAATAAAGAGATAACGCATGAAGAATACATAGCAGTGACAACATAATACTTCAGAAAGTGTATGACATGCTTTTGCATTGTTTCATGACACAGCAACCAACAAAGCAAAGGGCACACGACGCAAGGGCGGGTGTTGTCCACTAGGCAGGAGCGGGAGCACAGAGAACATGAGGGAGACAGGGACACATGGACATGAAAACGACATTATTATAAAATCTTATCGTTTCTAATATTCAAACGATTGATCGCCTTTCTACCCATTCTGCAGAAGACACAGTGGAGTCTGGATGAGTGTAGCCTAATTAAAGTAGTAAAAATTAATTTAGCAGACAAGAAACCAGTGATTATAAAAGCCAAAATGTACCGCTTTTTGGATACAAACAAAATTAAGATATACTTTTCAAGGACTCTGTCATTCTAACATAGGAAAGTAAGTTACAATTTTTAAACTGTAAGATATTTTTATAACTAGTGGCAGAAAATTGAGGAAAAAAGCACAATAATTTTATATATTTCTAAGTTACGCAGCTAGTCAGAAAACTCACTTATGTAGTATATTAGAATGTTCAAGGAATGCCAAGTTTACATATGAAATAAGTACCATCTGACTTTCAGTTTGATTTATGGAAGTATTCCTCAAAACTCTAAGAAGAGATGAGTAAACTATCAAAAACTTCTAAAAAAAAAAACCCCAGTGGAACAGTTAAATGTTAAAAAAAAATAATAAGTAAAAATTTTTCCATTTATGTTATGTAGATTTCTTCCCTTTAAAATGAGTGGTCTTCCTCTCATTGTCCATTACAAATTGGCTATTTAAAATCCTTTAGAAATATAGTCAGTTTTTGTATAGCTCAAGATATATGGTTCCCGATCTATCTGGACAGAAATTGTTTCAGGCATATGAGCTACTGAGAAGCATTACTGACTGGTCCAAATGAGGTGATCCCGTATTATTCTTGTTCCTAATATCCTGAGCACCAGCCATTCTAAACTGTACTTACATCTTTGTTGTGGCCAATTGTGCCTTAACTTCTGGCTTCATGTGTGTGTGTTTTTAATTTTTTTAATCTTTATTGGTACATTGTATATACACATCATATCATGATCACACTCGATGTTGGGAATTTGTACCAGTATATGACACAAATTTATTCTCATTTTTCCTGTTCCTCTACCTTCATGTGTGTTTTCAGAGTGAAACAGTCTGAATTGACAATATTTTTTTCTTGACTCACTGCTATTTACTCCCTCTGTCTCATGGCAGATGTTTATCTGCCAATTTCTTTTGTATAAACTCCAAGGCCCCATTTGGCTGTCCTATGAGATTTGCATCGTTCCATCTGGAATAGTCATGGGGCATATAGCAGATGATGCATTGAGCAGCTCTATCTCCCCATGGACTGTGAATAGACACCGTGCCTCGGTGACTGGTATGTATCTATCAGAGGACTAGGCACACGGGAAGCACAGACACTTCTCAGAGGCAGAAGTCATAACAGCTAAGAAGCATATGAAGGAATGTTCAACATCACTGGTCATTTGAGAGATGCCAATGAAAACAACACTGAGATTCCATCTCACTCCACAAAGAATGGCTGCTATTACAAAATCAACCAACAGTAAATGCTGGCGAGGCTGTGGGGAGAAAGGAACCCTTCTCCACTGTTGGTGGGATTGCAGACTTATGCAACCATTGCAGAGATCTGTGTGGAGATTCCTCAGAAAACTAAGAAATGGGACTCAGAAACTCAGAAAACCAGAAATGGGACTAAAGGTCCCATTTGACCCTGCTATTGCCCTGCTAGGAATATACCCAAAGGAATTTTTAAAATCACACTGGAAAGACAGATGTACACTGTTGTTCATAGCAGCTCAGTTCGTGATAGCCCAATCTTGGAAACAACCCAAATGCCAATCAACTGGAGATTGGATAAAGAAGATGTGTTTTTAAAAAATGGAGTATTATTCTTCCATAAAGAATGACAAGATCCATTCATTTATGTGCAAATGGATACACCTGGGAGGACACACTAATAAGTGAAATAAATCGATCACAGATATGCAAGTAGAAGTTCTTTTCCTTGATATGAGCACCTGTAGATGTAGATGAGCTCTGGAAGGTATGATAGTTTTTGTAGAATGGGAAATTTCAAAAGGAAATTTGGTGTGGGAATGTAATGAGGGGAAGGAATAAATATGATTCTGAAAGAAAATAAAAAAGCAGGGCGTGGGGAGGTGTGGGTAAAAATGAGAATTAACTTGTGGCATATACTGGTACAAATTCCCCATTGTTGTGTGTGATTGTGAGATGTATATAAAATGTACCAATAAAGAATTCAATTTAAAAAACAGAAGAAGGAAAAGAAGAAAGAAAAAGAAAAGGAAATGAAGAAGGAAGGAACAAAAGGAAATGGGAAGGGAAGGGGAAAAGGAAGGGTGCGTGGAGAAACAGTGACAAAAATCACGGGTGGCTCAGGGCTAGAACACCTGCTGTGTATGAGCAAGGCCTTGGCTTTGACCCTCAGCACCAGGAAAAGAACACAATTATGGCTAATGTTTCCAGCACTATATTGAACAAGAGTGGTGACAGCGGGCATCCTCGTCTTGTTCCTGATCTTAATGTAAAAGGTTCCAGCTTTTGCCCATTAAGTATGATGCTGGCTGTTGGTTTCTCATAAATAGCTTGTATTAAATTGAGATAAAGTCCATAGATTTCCATTCTCTGTAGGGTTTTGATCATGAATGGGTGTTGGATTTTGTCTAAGGCTTTTTCTGTATCTATTGAGATGATCATATGGTTTTTGCCCTTGAGTCTGTTAATATAATGTATAACATTGATTGATTTACGTATGTTGAAACAGCCTTGCATCCCTGGGATAAATCCGACTTGATCAAGGTGTATGATTTTCTTGCTAACTCTCTGTATTCTGTTTGCAAGTATCTTATTGAGGATTTTTGTGTCAATGTTCATTAGAGAGATTGGCCTGTAGTTTTCTTATTTGGTGGGATCTTTCCCTGCCTTTGGAATCAGGGTGATGGTTGCTTCAAGGAATGATTTGGGGAGTACTGCTTCCCTTTCAATTTCATTAAAAAGATTGAGAAAAAAGAGGAAGTTATAAGGATCAGAGCAGAAATTAATGCAATGGAGACAAAGAGAACAATGCAAAGAATTAAGGAATTGAAGAGTTGGTTCTTTGAAAGGATAAATAAAATCGACAGACCCTTAGCCAACCTTATCAAACAAAGGAAGGAAAAGGCTCAAATCCATGCCATTGGGAATGAAAATGGGGAAATCACCACAGATCCAGTGGAAGTCCAAAGTATTTTGGAAAGTTTGAAAATTTGTACTCCCAAAAGATGGAAAATCTAGAAGAAATGAATAGATTCCTAGACACATATGAACTTCCAAAGCTGAACGAAGAGGATATAAACATTTTAAACAGGGGCTGGAGGGTTAGCTCAGTGGTTCCGGCACCTGCCTCACAAGCGCAAGGACCTGAGTT
>PVIC010019465.1:0-17809 GCA_004025085.1 Thryonomys swinderianus
AGTGCAAGGACCTGAGTTCGATCCCCGGTTACCACATATAATGCTGGGCGTGGTGGCTCACGCCTGTAATCCCAGCACTCGGGAGGCAGAGACGGGAGGATTGCTGAGTTCGCGGCGGCTTGCCTGGGCACCATAGTGAGCTCAGGGCCAGCCTGAACTACAAAGCGAGACCCTGTCTCCAAAAAGCAAAAAAAAAAAAGAAAAAAGGGGAAAATGAACAGGAGATTCACAAAAGAGAAACCAAATGGTGTGATAAACCTTGATAAGTTTCTCAACCTCACTACTGATCAAGAAAATACAAATTAAAAATACAAATAGCTATTACTTTGTATTCGTAACATTGGTTAAAATTTGTAAAGCCTGGCAATATTAAGTGTTGGTAAGGACACGAGGCACTGGAGATTCTTGCACTGCTTTTCTGAGCACTTCAGAGTCTCTGACAATGTCCAGCAAACTCGTCCCACATGCTCCCTGCCCAGCTCCCCCACTCTACAGTATCAGGGATCCCAGTCAAAGTACTGGATATGGAAGAGACAGGCACAGGAACATTCTTTAAAATAGAGATGTAACTGAAAATGAAATAAGCATTTTTTTTGGTGGTCAAACAACACATGACCACCAACAACACAAAGTTTAAAAAGCTGTATGTTATAGAGCTGACTACTTTTCAGCAATTTAAATTATAAGCCAACAAGTACAGACACAGCCGTGAAGTCACTGCTGAAGTGAAGACTAGAGGAAAAGCCATTTCACGATGTGAAGGCACCACACGCAGAGCCATGCACCGGCCGGAGACACGGGGCGCAGGTGTCACCAGGAGCAAGGGCAGCGGCTCAACTGCACATCCGACACGGATGTCTCTCATGTGGCTGTCTGCACCATACACGCCTTTAGTATAAAGCCAATGCAATGAGCTAACACATCTTTAGGTGACTCCTCCACCTGGCACGGGGGCCTCAGCGCTACCCCAAGCTGCAACACGCTCTGCCCACTCGTCCCGCTTCCCGCGGCAGGTGCCTAGGACGTTCACGCCGCCACCAGGATCCCTGCACTCTGTGCTCCCTGCTACAACTCATGAACTTCTCCTTTACATCGCTTATATTAAACAGCTTATACTGTGAATAAAATGGGAAACCCCGTTTAATATGTAAATTATCCCAACTGACTATAAACAAACATAAGCATTAAAAACATTTGCCCTGGTACATCTGAGAAACCTCACAAGTATCACACTGGGGTACCTCTCTCAGGGGCTCTGTACGTGGCAAGCAACCGACTGTGTGGGGATCCTTGCTGGAAACAGGGCTCCCCAACCACCGGCGAGTTCTGAGCAGATGGCGGTCAGAAGCCCTGCCCGACTTGCTCGCAGGGCCTGCCCACTGGACTCCACGTTATGGGTGAGCGCCTCGCCTTGCTCTGCCACACCTCCCCTCTGCACACTCCCTTGGCTAACAGGACCCCTCCTCCCTGAGCCAACAGAAGTCAGCCTGCGCGGCAGGGCTCCCCTAAACATCACCGCCACAACACAATCAGGTAACTGGCCCGATGCACAACTCACCCTGTAGCACCCTCGCCCAGCACCCCATTTCCATGTCCACACAGATGCTGGTCATGCCAGGACCTGTCCTCTGCTCTCCACTCTCCGCCAGCATAAATGTCACTTGCAGGCAGAGGCAGCTACCTGTGTGAAAGCTGGGGTGCCACGCGCCTAGAATACAGTAGTTACTCAGATGCTTGCTGCCCTGAACATGACTACACACTGACCTCATTTAACAAAGTTTATTAGCACTTTAAAAATCACACTCATAGAGCATGAAAGACTGAATATAATCTCTAGACTACTTCATTCTTAAACTGAGAATACATAGTGATGAGTAACTTTTAGGTTCCTTTAATATTTCAAGACAAGAAAACAATAGTTTAATTGAAATGATTTTTAGGGAAAAAGAAAATAACTGCTTAATTTACAACTACACAAGCAAAAGTAAAGGATCAAACAAAGGAAGTTTTTGATAATACTACAAAAAGACATTACCTTACAGCAACCACACTATCTTATAAAATTCTCTGTGCTTTCAAAAGACATTTGAACATGGTTTCTCTTTGTTTTAATAATGCATATTACTCCAATGCAGCAAGAATAGTAATTTCTATATTTCCAATGTAAAACTGTAAAAATGTTTTTCAGCAGAAAACATCAATACACAACTCATGTGTAGCTTTTGTGTTTTTTAGTTTGGTATAATAATTGAGTTTATTTCTATTCCAGGAGTAGACTACTCTACTTTTTTTTTTTTTTTTTTTGCTTTTGAGACAGGGTCTCGCTTTGTAGTTCAGGCTGGCCCTGAGCTCACTATGGTGCCCAGGCAAGCCGCTGCAAACTCAGCAATCCTCCTATCTCTACCTCCCGAGTGCTGGGATTACAGGCGTGAGCCACCACGTCCGGCATTGTGGTATGGGGTGTTGATTGTTGGTGGGCATGAGTCTCCACTCCCAGCATTATATGTGGTAACCGGGGATCGAACTCAGGACCTTGTGCTTGTGAGGCAGGCGTCGGAACCACTGAGCTAACCCTCCGGCCCCAGACTACTCTACTTTTTTAAAAAACATACTTACTATAATCTAAAAAGAAAATAAGTTAATGAAAACAGAAACAAAGCTTTTTAACGGGGCTATTCCTCAATATCAATGTGTTTTAGCAAACATACAATGCTCCCTAAAGACAAAGAACTGCCACACTAACTGTAAAATCTACACAGCACCCGAGAAGCACAGGAAGGAGACCCGGGGACACGCCGGTACTGTGTCCTCGTCCACTCGGAAGGAGACCCACAGCGCAGCCCTGGGAGGAATGGGACCTGGGAAAGGCCCACACTTCTGTGCTGCCCTCCTCAGTCATCGTTCTGTCACGCGACAGGCCAGAAAATGATACCTATCGCCAAAGAGCCTTTTTACTTAACGTTTTCATTCTATTTTCACATTATTAAAGTAAAACTTCAACCTATCATGTCCACTTACATGAAGCAAATCCACTAAAGTACCATAGTGCCGCAGGTTGTGCCGCCCGATCACAGAACTGCACCAGCGACCCTCACAGCGCTGCACCCGCGAGCACCCAGGCCCATGGCCGGTAGGGCCGCTGACAGGCCGTCTAGCCACACCCGGCTCCAGCACTAACCCTAGCGAGGCAGTAAAGCTCTGTGAGCGCTTCAGCAGCACCCAGGGGCCCACAACCATGCAAAGGCTTGAAGGAACAGGAAGAAATTAGATAATCCTACTTCATGAATCCTGTAAGTAAAATAGATCAGATTAGACAAACTTACTGTAAAGTAACAACACAGCTCATCTGATAAACCAGTTCTGAGAAATGCAAAAATGCCATTTCTTCAAACAAATAAATAAAAGCAGCAGCTGGACTAACAAAAAATAATGCACAATTTGGCTCGATCAAATACTTCATTAATTTCTTTCTACCCTGAAGGGATTGCCCTGCACCACCCTCCCTGAAAGGAAGACGCCAGTCGCTTGCCCACATTCTTGTTTCAACAGCGCCACCTCGTGGAGCAAGCAATACTTGCAGCTGCTCACTGGCTTTTAAATACTGACTACCCAGTTTCATTTTCTGGTTCACAATGTTCCTGATAATATGAAAGAGGAAATTTTTTTTAAATATCAGAATTTTAAGATTTATTTCATCTTCATGCTGTCTATAATAGAAATTAAGTCATTTATAAATATTTACCTTCGTGATTTCTTCAGAAGCTCGGTGGAAGTCCTGAACATTTCGACAGTAAAATCCTATTGTACAGCTAGGATCCATTTTTCGAAACGACATCTTTTTGGGAGAAGGGCAATGGAATGTCTGTAATTTTTAAAGTTCTTCAGGATTAGTATACCTTTATTTGATGGACTTAAACATATACAAGAATATTATTAAATTTGCTTTCTAGCTTTTTCTCAAAACTATGAACACAATTTCCACACAGTACTTGGTCCCTCCCGCACCCCAAGGCTGGAATATACAGGAGCCACCACTGTGTGCTCAGCCCCCCAGTCTCCACCTTTCAGATCCTGCACTGTGTGGCACAAGCAAGGCGGGGTGTCCTGAGCGGCCACGGCCAGCAGTCAGCACCAGCACCAGCCCCATCCGCCGCTTTGAGGACATGCAGTTAGCTAACCTTTAACCATACAAGAAATATAAGCATTATGTACTGTAACCATATATGAATAAAAACAAATCAAATAAAGGACTTTTACACAAACAGTCATATAAATCTCCTGTACTGATATGCAAAAAGGTCAACTTAAGCATTTAGCAACTAACACAAAGAGTACAGAACGGTGTTTTCTTTCAGCTTGTCCCATTATGTCCTCCTCTCTGGCTTATCCCCAGAGATGACTGTGCTGTGCCTGCTCTCACAGTCTCACTAGTCAGATTTGGCTATTAGCAGGAAAAAAATAATCACAGTGCTCCTCATTTCAGCCCTTCTGACCCTCACCACCCCAGCTTTGATACTATGTTAAAAGATTTAAAAAAAAAAAAAAAGAATGCTTGGATATCTTACCCATAAATATCATCCAGGCTACCAAGTATTTTTCTGTAAGTTATTTTTTTTAAAGTCCATGTAAAAATGAAAAGACACAAACCTATACATTGTTTATATTTACATAAACTGTAAGGATATGCAAAAATCACCAAGAGGGGAAGAGAACTGGACAGACAGAAGACAGTGTGGAAAATCCTTGATACTGTATTTTATGTTTCTGAATTAAAGAACAATCCAATTAAGAAATAAGCTATGCTGAATTTGAACTCATGAACTCAGTATCTCCCTATAGACCAAGAGATGTTAAGTGGAAACTATCTATTACAACAAGAAAAGTAAACGGGGGTGGTGGCTGAGACAGGAGGGCCGTGAGCCTAGCACAACAGCTCCAGGAGGCCCTTCTCAAAAATAAGAAGTAGGGGGCTGGGCTGTAGCTCAGTGCCGAGGTTGAGCCCCACAGAAACGAGCATGTCCAGGCTGCCCTCCTCGTCATATTTACCATGACTCTCTCCACTGCCTGCTGGCCCCAGGAAAGGGCCACATAGTCTCCACGGAGAGAAAAGTGCACCTGCTCAAACTGCCCTTCCTCCCTCATGGGCTCCCCGACCCCCACTAGATTCAAGTCCAGCAATCTGTCAGGAAACAGACCAAACCAACAAGCTTCTCCAAACTCCGATGTCTACAAAACGGTTCGCTAATGCTTACTTTATACAGGAAGAGTCAACCTAGCTCAACTAGATGCTGCAGAATGCTAGACAACACAAGTACTGCCTTTTAACTTTTCCGATTTATTGTTTCACCTATTTTATTTGCAAATAAAAATATCTGTTTTAACATTAAAAACAGACCTAGAGGGCCGGAGATTTAGCTCAGTGGTTCTGGCACCTGCCTCGCAAGCGCAAGGTCCTGAGTTCGGTCCCGGTAACCACATAGAATGCTGGGCGTGGTGACTCACACCCACCAGCAATCAATACCACATACCACAGTGCCGGGCATGGTGGCTCACGCCTGTAATCCCAGCACTCAGGAGACAAGAGACAGGAGGATTGCTGAGTTCGCAGCGCCTTGCCTGGGCTACATAGTGAGCTCAGGGCCAGCCTGAACTACAAAGCGAGACCCTGTCTCAAAAAAAGAAAAATAAACAGACCTAGAAAGGTACAGAATAGTAAGGAAACTCATTAGTTCATATATAGGACTGAAGGATATTTTTAAGAAACTATTTTGCATATAAGGTATCTAAATAGCCATTTGCTCAAGTGCCATGCCAAGATCAGCAACAAGGAATGCTGCTTTAATTTTCACCACATGGGGATAAAGAAGAGGATCGGTTTGTATAAGGTCCAGTAAGATGTCTCTAACTCATCTCTGAAGGTATCTCACATTACCATAAAGCATTGATTCAAGTGTGCACGTCAGAACCAAGAACACTAGAAGGGGCTTGCTTCTACTTCCGTGTGCTGCCCTGATCATCACATGTGATGCCATGCATGAAGCTGCTGTTCATCACTGTTTTGCCGTCTATACAGAACTTAACTGCTCACAGGAGCACTGAGGACGGATTGGGGCTGGGTGTTTCTGCGATGACCCAGAGCTCAGACAGGAACATCACGCTGTTTTGCTCACCCAAGCCTCGGAAGTCAGTTTTACAATTCAAGATTCTTTCTTGTTATTGCAAAGCAAATTAGATTTTCAAGTATTTTCCCAAGTACTATTATGGAGCTATATCCACTTTGTGATAATTCTTTGAGCTGCACACTTCTGAGTTTGTTTTAATTTTCAGATCTAGTGTCTGGTAAGAAGAGCAATCGCTGCTTCACACACATATGTGAGGTCGTGTCAACTGCACATACACTTCTGTGACAGTGAAACATCTCTTAATAAAATAGGGAAAGTCAGTTCCCATCTATTTCATTTTCCAATACACTATTTGTTGCCCCAAGAATTAATTAGGCACCTATTAAATGCCAGGCATTGTGGTGGGCTTATTATTTATTTACAGTAGTGGGCTTTATTACCTAAACATATAAACAATACTGAAACAAACACTTTTAAGTACTATTTTGGAGGTCTAAATGAAGATCTCTGAGGACTAAATACCCTCACTAAAACCTACTTCCATGTGTAATTCATAAAGGGTATTTTTCATGAAAAATTTACATATCCACTTACCTAATGACTTCCGCACCACTATTTCTGAACTTACTAGAACAGGTTAAAGTCATCACTGCTGTATGAATGTCCTACAGTCTGATACTTGGACTGGGGACAACAATCTAAACATACTAACATCTATTCACAGAGTTTCTCTCACCTTTTAGAATTTGCTATTTGTAATAGTTAGAAGCTGTCATTCTGAAAGTATATATAAACAGTAAGAACCATTAGTCTGGCTTGGGAAACTGAGCTCATTAACTGTGTGTAATGTATACAGACTTGCAGCTGTATGTGACATATAAAACGTGTGCTGTATGTATGGGGGTGTATATATATATATATATATATATCACATGTGCACACACACACGCACCAATGTGTACTAATTCTCCCATCCCAGCAGCTGAAGCTCTGCCCTTCCCTAACCCTGACAGTGAAAACGTACAACCCAGCATATCCTCACTGCAAAGACCTAACTCATTCTCTTCTAACTTTGTACCTGAAAAGAGTTCAGCAAACAAGAACTTAAGAATAAAGAAAGGACTTGGTCTGACTTTGTTTCAAAATGTTAAAAATTCAACTCTAAAGTGTAGGAATTAAATTCTGAAGGAATAATAACAAATGATATCTATTTAAATCTCTTCTTCAAACTCAAATATACTGATATTGTACTTAAAATTTCACACTTCTGGGCTGGAGATTTAGCTCAGAGGTTCCAGCGCCTGCCTCTCAAGCTCAAGGTCCTGAGTTCAATCCCCGGTAACCACATACAATGCTGGGCATGGAGACTCACGCCCACCAGCAATCAATACCACATACCACAGTGCCGGGCGTGGTGGCTCACGCCTGTAATCCCAGCACTCGGGAGGCAGAGGCAGGAGGATTGCTGAATTTGAGGCTTGCCTGGGCTACATAGTGAGCTCAGGGCCAGCCTGAACTACAAAGCGAAACCCTGTCTCAAAAAAAGCCAGAGGGTTAGCTCAGTGGCTCCGGCGCTGGCCTCACAAGCACAAGGACCTGAGTTCGATCCCCAGTAACCACATATAATGCTGGGCATGGAGATTCACGCCCACCGCAATTAATACCACATACCACAATGCCGGGCGTGGTGGCTCACGCCTGTAATCCCAGCACTTGGGAGGCAGAGACAGGAGGATTGCTGAGTTCGCGGTGGCTTGCCTGGGCACTATAGTGAGCTCAGGGCCAGCCTGAACTACAAAGCGAGACCCTGTCTCAAAAATCAAAAAAAAAAAAAAAAAATTCACACTTCTGTTGAATTTAGGACATTCATTATCAAAACCATAAGCAACTATTTAAATAGACACAAAGAACAGATCTCAGATTTAAATCTCTCCCTCTATTGACCAAAAAGAAGTATCGATCAAAAAATGTTGCCTAATAAACTGATTTTCATAATTGAAATATGAAGATGGTTTGGAATGTGCATATAATGCAACAAATAAGTCTCAAAATGTCCACACCACATCCATACAAAACCAAAACAGCAATGTGGAGTGTAATTGTGATGTGTATATATAATATACCAATAAAATGTACCAATAAAAAAAAAAGACAGCAAAGCAAGGATGGCTAGTAATACAGGGTAGCTAAAACACCTTTGCTTAAAGCACTATAAACTTAAGATGGGATAAAAACAGAAAGTATAATTTTATTCCTATATAAACAAACTTGCTATAATTTTTATATATTCTATGAAAACAAATGATGCTATTAGTTAAATGATCTAAGATAAATCCTGCACCAAAGAAAGCAAAAAACTCCCACTAGAAATTCCACAATCTCAAAAACATAATATCTAGGGCCAGAGGGTTAGCTCAGTGGTTCTGGCGCCTGCCTTACAAGTACAAGGTCCTGAGTTCAATCCCCGGAAACCACATACAATGCTGGGCGTGGAGACTCACACCCACCAGCAATCAATACCACACACCACAGAGCTGGGTGTGGTGGCTCACGCCTGTCATCCCAGCACTCAGGAGGCAAAGACAGGAGGATTGCTGAGTTTGAGGCTTGCCTGGGCTACATAGTGAGCTCAGAGCCAGCCTGAACTATAAAGCGAGACCCCATCTCAAAAAAAAACACAAAAAACATAACATCTAAACCCCTTCCATCAGTGTTCCATGGCGATTAGGTGGCATGGCCTTTGGAACCGGCTGAGGTGACACTCCGGGGTGTGCCTGGGGAGTCACGGAGGCATGCCTTGGGGTCTGGCTGGCCCTCGCCCCTCTCCTGGTGCTGCCACACTGCTCTGCTTCCTGACAGCTGACAACGAGGCCTCTTTGCTCCCCCGCAGCCTTCTGCCAGGATGCTTCCCGAGGCAGCTGAGTGACCATGGACTGCAGCCTGAACCTAAGTAACCTTTCCGCTTTTAAGTTGTGGGTATCAGGTAGTATCTCAGCCACAAGAAAGCTGACCCACACAGTGTTCTAGTGTAAAAGGAATAAATTCTGTGCATTTAAGTTACCAAATTCAACTTTACACAGTAAAACACCTCAATCAGTTTCCACCACACCCTACTTCAAACTGTTACTTACTATGGCTGGAGAGTTACACAAGCCCCAATAATGAGTTGCAACCCCTCTTATCTTTTTTTTTTTTTTTTTTGAGACAGGGTCTCCCTTTGTAGTTCAGGCTGGCTCTGAGCTCACTATATAGCCTAGGCAAACTTGGAACTCAGCAATCCTCCTGCCTCTGCCTCCCGAGTGCTGGGATTACAGGCGTGAGCCACCACGTCCGGCACTGTGGTATGCGGTATTGATTGTTGGTGGGCATGAGTCTCCACGCCCAGCACTGTATGTGGTTACCGGGGATCAAACTCAGGACCTTACGCTTGCGAGGCAGGCGCCGGAACCACTGAGCTAACCCTCCGGCCCACCAAGATATTTCTTGATCTGGGAGCTGGAAAGCCTCTCAAGATATCCAATGGATCTCTACTGGCCAAAATAATCAAGATCATCACCATTTAATTTGCCTATTTTAGGCAACACTGACATATGTATTATGAATCACTTTCCAGCTGAGTCTCAAGAATCTACTGTTTATATGGAGCCAATTTGACCCCATGCATTGAAATGTAACCTAGAGCTAATACTGAGGGCCACTAGACCACAATGTAGCAAAAGGGAGATGATAGTGTGGCCCCCACAACAGGATTCTGTGGTGCCTCCCTGCAGTTTCAATGGCCAACCGCAAATATTTTTAAGGTTTCTATGCAGTGATGTGCTGAGAAAGAAGAAGAAAACTGATCTCTGATCTCAAGATGCTTGTATTTAGTTGAGGCAATAATTTACAAAGAATGGTAGGGCATTCTCTCTAAATCAGACTTCAGTCTTGCAGTTTATGTTCATATACTATCCCTTAAATACTATTAAGCACTAATATTATCAAGAAAACATTACTAAAACACATTATATAACTGTATTTCCAACATGTCAATCCCTTAAGCACTGGTGATCCATGCCATTCCAGTGGCACAGATAAAATAATTTTAGTCTGTAAAACAATCAACTGGGAAAACAAAGACCAAAACTATGTAATAATTGCATGTCTCATTTATGAACTCTCAATTTTTTTCTGAGTTAAAGATTGTAAAATGATCTATAAAGGAGAAAAGAAAGGACATAAAATGAAAGCTAAAAAAAATTAGAAACCCAACTAGGCTCTTAGAAACTTCTAACCCAGAAGCTACAATCTAATTATTTAACTTAAAGTTTATTTTGTCTCTTCAAGTCCACCATATTCTTTTACTTCTCTTTTCTTTTTAAAAATACACCTCACACTTTAAATTCTTCTGTTCTGTTTAGCTGTCTTTCTACAAAATTATTTAGAGGTTTGATCATTTATTTTAGCAGAGCTAGGGCATCTAACAAGTTGGAGACAAAGACAAATGAAGAAGAAAGTGTATCATAAATTAAAATTCAGGAACAAAGTACTAACCCTTGACCACTGTGTTGACTATGGTTTTGTAAATCAGCAAAACATTAACTTGGAATTGTACTAGTATAAAAGCGTAGCTACCTAACACATTCCCAAATAATTAGTTTGCTCCCATGGTAAGAAAACAACACAGCTCTCCATGTGTAGTACCTCAAGAGGGAAATCCTTTATGCTGACATCTACAAAAGTCTGGCAGTAATGAGGGTCCATGTAAATCAAACTGTCATCTGCAAGGACAAAACAGAAGACAAGTAATTCAAAAACACCTTATTATTACACTGCTTACAATCCAATTTCTATGTAGAGCAGCTAAAAAAAACCTAGGAGTAACAGCTTGCCAGACTGATACTCATCGACTGAAACATAGGTTTGCACAGGATAGATTAACTTTCACATAATCAAATATGCTTGTATAAGCAGAATTTTTATAAAGTGATGAAAGTGTCACTTAATTTTGGTGATAAAATTACTTTCACAAACACACAATTATATTCTACAGTTTGCATATGAAAAATGTACTGCACTTCTTTATCCTGACAGGAAGAACATATTGCTTGTCATTTTATCATCTACCAGCACCACTAAAACTGGTAAAAGGTAAATATGTAAATAGCAACTGCCAGAATGTGGCAGCAACATCTTCTGAAGTTTAGCAAAACCAATAAATTATGCCTCATGTGTGCAACAATAGAAATTAAGCATACATTTTTACAGAATCCAATTAAGTTGTGGGCCAAATGACAAAGGGGCGGCCGTGTAGGGACCGACGGGTGTACCAGGTACTCATTCGCCCTGTTCATCATCCTGCTCCCAGATGATCTCATATTAACTTTCTGACTGAGGAACAAAACAATGGATCACTAACCTTGAAATCCAGCGAAGTAATAGGACTGTTTAGGTTTGCCACCAATAATACCCACACAGTATTCAAGGCTTAACACGCCCTGCCAAAAGAAGGAAAAACAGAGTTAGAGTCAAGGAAGATGATCACTAACACAATCAAATTTGTACTACCAACATTACTATCTCCCAAATATTTCACCAACCAGTTACCATTTTTATTACATTTATCCCCATGTTTTGAAACTCTTGTCTTTCAAATTACTCTCCATTCTTTTTAAATCATTCAACACTAATGTAAGGAAACCAAACTGTCTGGTCAGTGTGTTGTTGCTCAGCAACATTAAATAACTACTGAGGATACAAACACAACATGAAAAAACAGCTTTTCAGTACAGCAATAATGCAATATATGAGAAGAGACTAGGAAAACAATTCCATTCACAGTACTTCCAAAAAGCAAAATTCCTAGGGGTCAGCCTAACTAAGAAAGTGAATGATCGCTACAGTGAAAATTACAGAACACTTAAGAAAGAAATAAGAGAGGGCTGAGGATTTAGCTCAGTGGTCCCCCCATCTGCCTTGCAAGCGCAAGGTCCTGAGTTCGATCCCCAGTAACCACATACCACAGTACTAGGTGTGGTGACTCACACCCACCAGCAATAAGTACCACATACCACAGTGCCAGGTGTATGGTGTGATTAAACCTATAATCCCAGCACTCGGGAGGAAGAGACAGGAGGACTGCTAAATTTGAGGCTTGCCTGGGCTACATAGTGAGCTCAGGCCCAGCCTGAACTACAAAGCCAGACCTTGTCTCAAAAAAGAGGGGGGGCCGAAGGAGGGAGGGAGGCAGGCAGGAAGGAGAGACACCAGAACATGGACTTTCATTACTCATGGATCAGCAGAACTAACACTGTTAAAAATGCAGTATTACCAAAAGCAATGTAGAGATTCAATGTAATCTTTATCAAAATTACTATGACATTGGGGCCAGAGGGTTAGCTCAATGGTTCCGGTGCCTGCCTCGCAAGCACAAGGTCCTGAGTTTGATCCCCGGAAGCCACATACAATGCTGGGCATGGAGACTCACGCCCACCAGCAATCAATACCACATACCACAGTGCCGGGCGTGATGGCTCACGCCTGTAATCCCAGCACTCGGGAGGCAGAGACAGGCGGATTGCTGAGTTCGAGGCTTGCCTGGGCTACATAGTGAGCTCAGAGCCTGCCTGAACTACAAAGCGAGGCCCTGTCTCAAAAACAAACAAACAAACAAAAAAATTACTATGACATTTTTCACAGAAGTTTTTAAAAATTCTAAAATTCATATGGAAACACAAAAGAGCCAGGGTAGCCACATGAATCCTAAGTAAAAAGAGTAAAGTTGGAGGCATCTCAATACTTAATTTCAAATTACAGTACAAAGCCATATTCCCAAACCAGCATGGCGCTGGCACAAAGAGACACATAAACCAATGGAGTAGAACAGAGAACATAAAACAAATTCACACAACTACAATCATCTGATTCTTGACAAACAGGCTGAAAACATACGTTGGAAAAAAGACTGCCTCTTTAACAAAGAGTGCTGAGAAAACTGGATATCCTTTTGCAGAAGACTGAAAGTAGATCCTCTTACCCTGAAAATCAATTCAAAATGAATCAGACTTGAAACTCTGAAACTGCTGGAAGAAATCAGGAAAAACACTTGAAGCCACAGTGACAAGCAAAGACTTCCTGAGCAGGAGGAAAAGTATCAAGAATCAATGTCTGGGAGGACATCAAATAAAAGTTTCTGCATCACAAGGGAAATGACAGAAGAAAGACAACCTACAGAACAGAAAAGTATCTTTGCAAGCTACTCTCCTGAGAGAGGATTAATACCTAGAATACATAAAGAACTAAAACATTAACCCCAAAATATGAAACAGCCCAATTAATAAATGGGCAAGTCATCAGGCACTTCTCAAAAGAAGCCCAAATGGCCGGTAAGTATAGGGCCGTTTGAGAAATACAAATACTAACTACAGTAAGAGTCCATCTTACTCAAAATGGGAAAAAGCAATCAATTATACAATTAAGAGATTGCAAGGTTTACAGTAATTTATTGAGGTGAGAAAATACTCCACTTAACAAAATAGCAAGGCACAAAGCAGTATGTGTGGCGCTCCCAAGTACCCATTTTCAAAAATGCACTCATGTATATCGAGATCTTTTCTAGACCAATGTTCAATTAACTAATTTAATCTCTCTCTGGATGTCAGCTGCCAAGCACAGTTTTGCGTGTTAAGAGCACATATTTTTTGGAGCCAGGTTTGGCAGTGCACACATGTGTAATCCAGCACTCTGGGAGGCTGAGGGCAGAGGATTGTAAACCCAACCTGGACAACTTAGCGACTTTGCAAGACGCTGTCTCAAAATTTTTTAAATTAAAAAGGGTTAGGGATACAGCAACGTGTGAACGCACTGGGTTCAAGCTCTAGTACTACAACAAATAAGTGGTTTTTGGTTTTTTGGTTTTTTTGAGACAGGGTCTCGCTTTGTAGTTCAGGATGGTCCTGAGCTCACTATGGTGCCCAGGCAAGGCGCCACAAACTCAGCAATCCTCCTGTCTCTGCCTCCCGAGTGCTGGGAATACAGGCATGAGCCACCACACCCGGCATTGTGGTATGTGGTATGTGGTATTGATTGCTGGTGGGCGGGAGTCTCCACGCCCAACATTATATGTGGTTACCGGGGACTGAACTCAGGACCTTGCACTTGCAAGGCAGGCGCCGGAACCACTGAGCTAACCCTCTGGCCCAACAAATAAGTAGTTTTGACTTGTGCTATATTGTATGTTTCCAAGGGAAGAAATAAAATTCCTGCCAAAGGCAAGATACTTGGCCTTTCAGTTAGTAGATGCAGTCTAATTTATTATGACTAATGTAATGTTTTCATCAGGCTTTTTTCTTATCAAAGCACTTCACTTAACAAAATCTTTGTCCACTTCATTTGGAGTAAACATGAATAATTAAAATATATTTATCCAAGGAAAATATTTATTACTGTATCTAAACCTAATTTATTTTACTAATCAAAAATACTAGGGAAACCTGAATACAATATTTAGTATGCCCCTTTCCATACTGAATATTCTGTTCTAAGCAAACTCTCTAAGTTGGGCTAAATAACTATACTTTTTAAAAAATATTTCCAGCCGGGCGTGGTGGCTCACACCTGTAATCCCAGCACTCGGGAGACAGAGACAGGAGGATTTCTGAGTTGGAGGCTTGCCTGGGCTACATAGTGAGCTCAGGGCCAGCCTGAACTACAAAGAGAGACCCTGTCTCAAAAAAAAAAAAAAAAAAAAAAAAAAATATTTCCAGTGGAGTCAATTAAAGGTATCCAAAACAGCCAATGTCTTATCAATAGTTCTTGCATTTTAAAAGAATCACATCATAGTAATATATGTGCTCCCATGTTCATAGCAGCTCAGTTTGTGATAGCTCAATCTTGGAAACAACCCAAATCCCCATCAACCGGAGAGTGGACAAAGAAGATGTGGTTTTTCTATAAAATGGAGTATTACTCTGACTTAAAGAATGATAAGATTGAGTCCTTTATACTCAAATGGACATACTTTCAGGACATACTCATAAGTTAAATAAGCAGGACACAGATGTGTAAATATCGTATCTGTTCTCTGGCATGAGAAACTGAAGATGTTAATAAGTTCTAGAATGTATGATGGATACTGTGCAATAGAAAATTCTCAAAAGAGAATGTAGTGGAGGGGTGAATAATGAGGGTAAAGAAAAAATGTGATGGTAATAAAAAAGGAAAAGAAAGCTTATGTATTTAAGGGGTGGGGGTGAGGTGGGGGGTAGGTAGGGGAATAGGAAAAAATGAGAATTAAATTGTGTCATATACTGGTACAAATTCCCAACACTGAGTGTGGTCATGATGTGTATATACAATGTACCAATAAAGATTAAAAACAAATAGTTTGTGTGCTTGGCGTGGTGGCTCACAACTGTAATCCCAGCACTCAGGAGGCAGAGGCAGGAGGATTGCTGAGTTTGAGGCTTGCCTGGGCTACATAGTAAGCTCAGAGCCAGCCTGAACTACAAAGCGAAACCCTTTCTGAAAAAAAAAAAAAAAAAAATAGTTCGTGCATGAATTTTGGCATACCACACTCACATTGTAATCATCACATTGTAAAATGCCAAAAGTATCAAACAGCCGAACTTCCCTTCTCTTACTTAGCATGTTCTCAAGCCTAGAGGTTACAAAAGTGAGGAACACGTGGCCGCTGACTCACAGCATCCATCCACAATTTCTCAGTGACAAAGTGTAGAAGCTGTCCCTGCTCACACAAGCCCACACTGTGCACTCCAAACTGTGGTCCTCCCCTGGCAGCAGACATGGTCTGACGTCTGGTGCTGAGGCTGGGCAGTGGCCCACCGGAGCTCCCAGGGGCAACAGAGCTCTGTGTGCACGATGTGCTGTGCGGCCACAGGGAGAAGTGAGCGAGGGCACAGGACAGAGCTGTGCCCCCCATTTCCACGCCCAATGGCTTTTTAGGGTATGCCAGAAAGCAGTACGTGCTGAAAACATCTGCACATGGGGCACATGTTCTTTTTGTGTCAACAAAAAGCCAAGCCATGAAGTTTTTTAAAACTTTGGTAAAAAGTACACAGAAAAAGGTAAATATTTCCTGCAACCCCAGGCCCATAGCTCATCATCAGGAACATCTGCGACTGTCTCCTTGCTACCTGAACGCACAGACACACTACTGACACAGCTTTCTACACGGGCATATCCCACACCAGCTGCTGGAGTCTTTTGTCACTCCTGCCATGAGCACCTTTTCATATCAATAAATACAGACATGAATGATAATATTAATGGCTTCAATGTTTCCTGTTTTATTAGATTAGAAAAACGGTCTAAAGCCCTGTTGTGGGAATTTATGTTGCTCTAGGTTCTCTGTGAAGCCTGGGTGCTTCCGTCCCCTCCGGAATCCGCAGGAACAGGCAAGGGGCTCTCCGGCAAGAGTGCTGAGAGCAGGACCAGGCGGGTAGGCTGGAGCCCATGAGGCCTAGGCCTCCCCTGCTCTCGCGTCTGAGGACGAGGTAAGGAGCCCCTCAGAGCCAGCGCTTCCCTGGGCGCCCAGCCTCCAGGCCTGGGAGTCACGTCCTGCTCTTTATGAGCTACCCTGTTAGCGCAGCCCACAAGAGACTAAACTACCCTCTGACAACAGCTTTGTATATTTCCATCTAAATCATCATCAGAGATCATTTCTACATCAGAGATCATTTTTGAAAAGCAGATCTGCAACTGAAAAAATAAAACAAAACTGAATAGGTATATAAGATTAAATTCTTGGGCCAGAGGGTTAGCTCAGTGGTTCCAGCGCCTGCCTCGCAAGCGCAAGGCCCTGAGTTCGATCCCCGGTAACCACATAGAATGCTGGGCGTGGAGACACGACCACCAACAATCAACACCGCATACCACAATGCTCAATGTGGTGGCTCACGCCTGTAATCCCAGCACTAGGTAGAGACAGGAGGATTGCTGAGTTTGCGGCGGCTTGCCTGGGCACCATAGTGAGCTCAGGGCCAGCCTGAACTACAAAGCGAGACCCTGTCTCCAAAAAGCAAAAAAAAAAAAGATTAAATTCTTAGCAAGCATTCACTTACCTGAGCTAACTAAAACTAAATATTATACTCCCAAAAAATTTCCATAGTAATAAAATTATTTAGGATTCCATAGAATCCTAATCATTAAGGATTCTGTTGCTGTCCCCTTAGACAAAAGTCCTTAACACAACTGACAGGCCCTCACTTTAACCTGAATCCATGGGGCAGCTGAAAGGAGACGCTTGTGCGCTCAGGACACATGAAGAGGTGTAAGTTCCAAGTCTCTCAGAGCTGAGAAAAGAAAGAAATGGGATGCAGAGGCATCATCACTGACTCTGCACAGAAAAAGAATGAGTCAAAGTAATGGAAGAAAGACTCTGGCTCTTGACATCTGTATTTCGTTGGCCACAGACGAGAGCAGATTTAGCAACGAACACTTGGCAGATGAGGAACTAGAGTGCCATTACACACAAGAGCTGTATCACTGGGAACTTGAAACCCTTTCAGCTCCTAAAAGAGCTTCTTCACAGTCATCTCGGGTAAGAATTTATTGAGCTGTACCCATGAAGCAATAAATAAGATGGAAACAATCAGTCAAAAAGAAAGTGCTAATTTGTCTTGCTGCAGAAAACATATTGGGTTTTCCTCATCCCAAGTCCTCAAAAATATATAAATAAGGGCCGGAGA